>PVKH010032850.1:0-12137 GCA_004027955.1 Chaetophractus vellerosus | reverse complement strand
AGGGTTTGAGGTCTTGTTCTGTTGGATTTTAAGTCTTGGGGACTGCCATTGGGGGAGTTGGAGGGATCTTCTGGGGTTTTAAGGAATAGATCTCTATTGGGTCCTACTGGGTTTACAGGCGAGCATATCAAAACTCCCCTGTGAATAGTAAACTGGGACCCAGGGTTGGATCCAGTTACATACAGTCTGAGGCCTCAGGTTTTCCCCCCCATCCAGTAGGCAGCAAACCCATTTAGGACTCATATGTGGATTGGGTTATATCCACCCAGGCCACCTCTTGGATGCTGTCCCCTAGTGAGGGTAATAGCAGGGTCTTTATTTTGAATCTAAGGAGCTATTGTTTCACAGACCAACTGAGCACAATAGTGCTGGTCTTTTGCCTGACAGTCCGGTGACCCATTGGCTGAACAAACATACAACTGGCAGGTTTGTAAACGTTGTTCTATGGAATCTGACCCACACTCATAGGATGCTGGCGGTCTGCCCTCTTTGAGGTCATGGGTATTTAACACAAGAAACAGGCCTTGGGATCCACATAAGTCAAAGGATAAAAGCAGGTTTTTGGAAGTAGAAACAATGGAGTTTAAAATTGTCCCATCTTCAGTATGGATGACAGTTCAAGTGTAGGTAACTAACTGGAAGGGTGACACTGCCTCTCAGGTTCCAGCAAAACTCATTATGGAGAGGAAGAAGAAAAGGCACATAGCTTACAGTTTTGGTGGTCCCTTTTTTGAATTTTAGCTTGAGAGGGTGCAAGGTTTTTTTTACTGTCCACCTCTCATTCATGGAATCAGGATTGGCCTGGGTGAGATCAGGATCAGTTTGGGCATTTTTAGGTGAGATGCATGTATCCAATGCTTTTTTCCAGCTACTTTGACAGCAGTGGGAGTTGTCAGGATAACCAGGTAGGGGCTGATCCACTTTGGTTTTAGGGTGCCGGCCTGGAATTTATGAACCCACACAAGGTCTCCAGGCTGAACCTGTAAAACAGGGTTGTTAGAAGGTATTTGGTTTTGTTGGGATGCCCAGACTACAGTCTGGACTTCTTTTCGGATTCAATCAAGAACCTGCAAAGAAGACAGTAAATAATGATTGCCTATTTCAATTAGTTTTTTAGCTCCTAATTTAGGTAACAGTGGCGGAGGCCTTCTAAAAAGGATTTCATAAGGGGTAATACCTTGCACATATGGAGTGCACCATACCTTTAACAAGGTGAACAGAAGGAGGCTCACCCAGTTCTTGCCAGACTCTAGAACCAACTTAGTTAAACTCTCTTTTAGGATAGGGTTCATTCTTTCTATTTGTTCCAAACTTTGGGGCTGAAATACACAGTGAATTTTTCAATTTATCCCCAGGGTGCCTGCCAATTCATAAGTTACCTTCACTATGAAGGAGGGTCCATTATCTAACCCTATCCCTAATGGCAGCCTGAACCTTGGAATAATTTCTGTGATAAGTTTTTTACTACTAAAGCTGCTGTTTCCCCTTTTGTGGGGAACACTTCCACCCATCTGGAGAATGTATCTACTAGCACTAATAGATACTTATACCCCAATTTTCCAGGTTTTATTTTGGTGAAGTCAATTTCCCAACATTCTCCAGGTACTGCTCCCCTTGCTCAACTGCCCATGGTTAGCTTTCTGCCACCTCTCACATTTACTTGGGCACAGGTGATTCATCAGGCGACAACACTTTTACAGGCGGTGTACAGGTTTTGATAGTAGAAGCTTCTACTTACCAACTCAGCAAGTTCAGTTGCCCCCATGTTTGTACCTTTATGAATCCTTCTAATTAATTGTCTCCCCACTGGCTCTGGAAGCTAAATTCTGCTGTCCAGTAGAGTTATTCAACCATTCTCGTTAACTTCAGCTTTTAAGCTTTTGGCAAATTTTATCTCCTTGATGGTGTAATGTGGGGGTTGTAGGATGCGCTTTGGGATTGCGGGCAGAGTGGACAGGTTTCTGGCTTGACTGAGCAGCCACATTCTTGATATTTCTGCCACTAGATGTCAGTAGTCCCCTTTCTTGGTAGAGTGTGCCATGGAGGTGAGCCTTGGCAAAAGCAAACTGACTGTTCATGAAGATGTTGATGGTTTTGTTTTCTGCTTATAATAGGGCTTGTGTTAGGGCAATTATTTCAGCCTTTTGGGCTGAAGTCTTGTGCTCTAATGCTTGTGCCCAAATAATTTCAGGAGGTTCTGGCATACCTGATTCTGTTGGTAATGAAGCTGCTACCATTTCCATACAGAGTGTGTTCAGCTGTTTTTTAAGTAGCAGGCTTTTTAAAATTTCCCCACAGTCATGCCAAAGCGGGGCTTGCCCCAGATCTGGGAGAAGGGTGGCTGGGTTGAGTGCTTCTGTTTTGGAGAAAGTTACCAGAGCTGGGTTTAGGAGGAGGACCTGATATTGAGTAATGTGGGCATTAGAGACAGCAGCTCAGAGGGCTGTTGGTTAACTGCCCTACTTTTCCTAGCCTCAGGTCTTCAAAGGCAAAGATTAAATGGCTGTTAGTAGCTAGATTGTAGACTTTCTGAGCCACATCCATTAATTCTTTCTAGAAAGGCTGACGGTGACTCATCTGAACTCTGGGTTGTTTCTGTTAACTTAGAGAGATTAGTTGGCTTTCAGGCTGTGGCTTGGAGGCCACTTAACAGAGACTGGTGAAACCGCTCGAGGGCCTCCTTACCTTGGTCATTGTTATAATCCCAGTTAGGCCAATCTGTGGAGAAGTCGGCCTCTATACAGTGGATATCAGTGGTCGGTGGGCCATCTCAACCAAGGATGGTCTTGACTGCCTCCCGATGAATTCTCTCCCACTCTTCAGAAGTGAATAAAGCCTGTAGAAGCTGCTGACAGGCATCCTAAGTGGGATTGGGGGTAAGGAAAACAGTTTCAAGGAGAGAGATTAATCTTTGGGGTTTATCAGAAAAGGAGAGATTTTGCTCTTTCCAAATATAGAGTTCAGTGGATGAGAAGGGAGTATAAATCATAAAGGGTTGGCCATCTGGCCCTGGTCTGAAGCCTGCCAGTTAGAGTGGGAGGAGGGGGCCAGGCAGTTTAACTCCAATTCATTACCCGGCGACTGATATTTAGTGCAATGGCATGTATGTGGGGGAGAAATTAGAGGAGGGTGACTAGAAGGAGCAGATGGAGCAGAGGGCTGGGGGAGTCAGTAAGAAGGAGGATCCAAAAGGTGGTCTCCTGCATTGTCATGCAGAACTTTTCTCTTGGGTGTTTATCAGCCTTAACTGGCAGGACCGGACAGGGTCTACCCAGATGGTCCTCCGGGTGAGAGCCTGAAAGGCAAGATTTTAATTTCTTTGGCGTGGTGATCACAGGTTCTAACCATGAGTCAATATAAGGCATCTGATCTGGGTGGGGGACATCATATACAATTTTCTGAACTGCATGAATAATTTGTTTGTTAGTAGTCCCTTCCGAAGGCCACCTCACCCTGAAAGTCGGCCACTCAAACTCACACAGAGTCCACAGTATTCTGGGATTGACTTTCACACCATTGCTGGTTGCTGCACTTTTTATTTCCTGAAAATTTTTAAGAAAACTATCCAGGGGTTTAGGTTACATGACTCGGACTGACCCATTGTGCTAAGCAGACTCACGAGAAGACCAACACTTAACAGGCAAGACACACTATAGATGCCAACACAAAAACCAGTAAAATGAACCCAGATGTTCCCAGAAAGGTCAGAGTAATGTCTCACCACCGATTTTGACTGTAGACAATATGCTGTGTCTGGCTGTCTGATAGTCCTGGCTGGATCCAGTCTTACCTTACCAGAACAGAACAGGTGGTTCACTGGGCCAAATTTTCCAGGAGTTCCAACTCACAGCCAGGCAATCCTGGGGCTGAGGAACATCTCTCAGAGGCCTTCCCCTGGTAGTCCCAGGTGGAGCCAGCTCTTATCTCACTGGGGCCTCCAAATGTTATATGAGTAACTATTCAGAATAAAACTGGGCTCCCAGTTGGTTTTTAGAACCATTTATTCAAGCAGCTGAGCTCATCACCTTTTCATAGGTGAGAGCCCTGAAGCAAGGTTTTAGCTACTTTTTATACTCTTTTTGCAAGAACTGAAATCAACTTTTAGACAAAGGACTATGCATGGGGTGGGGTTCCTTGCAGTTGTGTTTGAATCACGTTGTCCTGGCAACCAGGCAAGCCAAGCTTCAAATGTACAGAAGCAAATATTTGTGGTTAGCTGTAGGCAGAAGCAGTTTCTAACTTTTTTAGTCTTGTTGATCAAGCATAGTTTTTGCAGAAATTGGAGACAGTTCCCAGAGCTGTACTGGGAAGGGGTGACCATAACCTTTTTCCATAACAATAACAGTATGACAGATGTTCTTTTGATTACTGTAGTTTGCAGTAATTGAAATTCCAATGTATGAGTAGTCCTGCTTTGTTCCAAATTTTAAAATTGTTTGGCTATTTGTAGCCCCCTGTGAATCTATATGATTTGAGGATCATATTTTTCTTTTCTGCAATAGAAAAGAAATTTTCTGCAAAAGAAAAGAAATTTTTCTGCAAAAGAAAAATTCTTTTCTGGAATTTTGATTGACATTGCAATGAATCTGTAGATCACTTTGAGTAGCATTGATATCTTCACAAATTAATTCTTCCAAACTATCAACATGGGATTTTTTCTTTTTATTAGGGTTTTCTTCAATTACTTTTGACATTGTTTAGTAGTTTTTGTTTAGGAGTATTCCCAAGCTTAGATAAATTTGTTTCTAGATATTTTATTCTTCTAGATGAAATTATTTATTTGATTGCCTGTATGTTCATTGTTTTTGGATAGAAATGCAACTGATATTTGAGAGTTGTTCTGATACCTCCAGAATTTTCCTGAATTCATTTATTAGGTCTAGTAGCTCCTTGTGTATTCTTTGATCTTTTTTCTTTTCTAGATTCTTGGAAATTCCATGTATGTAGAGGGACTTTATAAGTCCATGGACATCTCCAAGGCAGGAAACATGCTCAGAAAGACCTGAACTACCACCTAAGACTGTTTTTAGTCACTGTGCACAGCTGGCTGAGCACTGAAGGAGAGGCTTAGTACAGAGCCAATTTGCAAAGACTACAAGTGGTGTGATTTTTTAAATGTTTGTTGTTGTATTATGTATTATGGGGTCCAAGGAAAAGAAAGAGAGAAATGGTCAGAAAAATATTTGTAGATATAATGGCCAGCCATATCCCAAATTTCATAAAGAACATGAATATATATAGCTAAAAAGTTTAACAAACTCCAAATGGGATAAACTCAAAGAGAACCACACTGAGACACATTATAGTTAAACATTGACTGCAAAAGACAAAGAGAGAATCTTGATTGCTGGCATCAATAACAGAAAGAAAACTGGAAAAATTCACATATATGTACAAATTACACAATGCCCTCTTAATGACTGGGTCAAAAGGGAATCACAAGGGAAATTATAAAGTTCTAAAAGATGAAAGAAAAAAAACACAACAAACCAAAACTTAGGGGTTTCAGCAGTGTCAGTGCTCAGAAGGAAATTAATAGCTGTAAATAACTACATTTAAAAAGATTAAAGTAACAAATAAATAACCTAACTTCAGAACTCAAAGAACTAGAAAAGAAGAACAAACTAAACCCAAGATTAGCAGAAGCAGTGCTATTACCAGCCTTGCACAGAAAGTAAAGGACAGTCTGAGGTGGAAGTTAAGGATTCTCTCAGGTTTTTCTGGGCATATGGATTGCCCTGGGGATGTGCATGGCCTTGAAAAGTCCCCCCATATACAAGGACACAACAAGTACCCCAGTTTCCCCAGATAATTCTCTGCAGCCTTTCCTCCCAGACCCTAGGTTATCTATTTCATGTCTCAACTATGTAATTTTTTTGCCTCAAATGACTGCTATTTGATGTTTTCTTTCAGCATTTAAGCTGCCATGCCTCCCTCTTCACTGGCCAGAGCAGGTTCTGGTACAAGTGAAAGAGAGATAAGCATCTTGGATCAGATGCTCATCATCAGATGGCACCAGACAGGTTAGTATAGTCATAACTACACTTCAGTCTGTGAATAATGGGGGCACTGTTCCTTACCCAGGTCCAGGAATCCACACTAGGAGTGAAAGCTGCTGCCACACCTCACCAGGAAGTGGTTGGGGGTAGACTTAGTAAAAGCACCAAAAGTGTTTCCTACCATTTTAATTTACCTTTTCTTTGATTCAACATTGACTTGGATTGTGTACACTTCTATCTTCCAGATTTCTTTGGCAGTTGCTTCTGCCAGTTTTTGCTTATTTAAAAAATATATTTCTGTGGAGGGACAAGATTTTGGAACTTCTTTCTCATCCATCCTGCTGATGTCACTCCAAGTAAATAGAGACTATTTGTGACAGAGCTTGTACATTCCCTAGAAAAGAAACAAAACAATAGCTGAGCACAATCTGAATATTGAGTGATCTACAATCAATTAGA
The DNA here is from genome assembly GCA_004027955.1 of Chaetophractus vellerosus. NCBI lineage: Eukaryota > Metazoa > Chordata > Mammalia > Cingulata > Chlamyphoridae > Chaetophractus > Chaetophractus vellerosus. The sequence goes on along the minus strand of PVKH010032850.1, from coordinate 5,679 downwards.
CACAAAACAGTGTTTATTAAATCCATGTTTCTCCCAAATTTGAAGCAGATAGAAATTACACAAACATGATTACCCAAACCAGTTTTGTAAGTGTGTCTGTGACCTGTAGGCTAAAAATAAATGTGGAAACAATAATATGAAAACTTATCTTATAATCACTGTGTATATAACTAAACTAGATTTACATAATGACAGCATTTTATATATACCCAGTGTTGATATCAGTCCCTGATATTTTCTAAGCTCTTTCTCTATGTATGTTGTAGTAATAAATGAATGAAATACAGAATAAGCTCCATGAAAAAGCTGAACTTCAGACATCAATAGAGACTTCATTTGTGTCCTCTTCAGTCCAGACTTTGTAAAGAACTGCTGAAACTACTGTCCCAAAAAATGTAGCTGTAATTTATATTCAGGTCTCAACTGGCAGACTTACTCTTAGGCTTCAAGAATTTCAGTGTCTTCTTGCATACTTGCATAGATACCATGTTGGAAAAGTGAATTCAGAGTTTTTGAAATAAAAGTATTGAAAAGAAGTAGCAATATAGTTATCATTAACCAGAGCTGCAACTAGTGGTAAAACAACTTAGAAACAACAGTCCTGAGAAATAAAGTTTTTTTTTTTTTTCTATCATCTTTGAGATGTTGATGCTGGAAGGCCTACAATAGCATTTTTAAGTACCTTGTGTAGTAAGTGGCTAGCAGGGAATGGTTGTGAAAGGTCAGATAGGAACAGCAATTGAAAAAAATAAAAGTTCTCATTAGTCATATAACTGTAACATAGCCTCAGTCTTGATATTTGTTGAACAGTTCATTTTAACACAGAGAAAAATTAAATTACTTAGGTATATATTCACCACTTGCAATAGCTGGCAATCAAAACTTGCAAATTCACCTGAATTGGTTATATTTGTGCCAAAAAGGAAAATAAAATTATCTCATATGACCTCTAATACTTTTCCATGTGGTTAAATGAAAATTCATGAAATGTCATGCCCCATGTAATGCTGTTTGTAAAATGTGAGAGGGGGTATCTCCTAAACATGATGATGCATAAATTCCATTTGACATAAATTCTATAATGTAACTATTAATATTGTGATTGTTTTATGGGAATCTTTGTCATTTACATATGCACACTCAATGTTGAATTGTTTTAGAGAACAAATGTGAAACTGGAATATATTAAGGTACACACAATGCCCAGAGTTGCTGAATAGATGCACTATTGCAAAAATAGTTTACAGGCATTTTAGGAGGAATATCTGAATTTCTATCCATGTCTGTGTGTACATGTGCACATGAACTCATTTGGCAAAAAAGAGCAATATATCACAGAATAGAGGTGACATGGATATAATAATGCCTGGCAATTTTATTTTTAATGCAGTTGACTTTTAAAAGAATGTCATGTTTGTGCACCTGACAAATATTCATACTACATAATATTATAGTGCAAAATATTTATAATTGATTAAACCCATGCCAAATACTAAAACAAGGGTGTTAACTCTAATCTGAGAGACTTTAGAAATGAAGAAAAAGTTTGGAAGACTGAACTAAGCCTGGTTTTCTCATATGTCAACATTCATAATATCATCTTGATTTTATTGGAGTGTCTGTTGCAACCATTTTTGGGCATGACTCTTCCCCTTGTTCTATAACTAAAATAAGGATTCTCTCCACAGCCTTACCCAATCTCTGCCATTAGGTTTGTTACATATTATTCCATCTTGCTAACCCACTTGCAGTTAAGTGGACTGGGGAGTGAATCTTTGTTTTTCTAGTTTAGTCTCAGTCTTAGGTACTCTGTTCTTTGGTCAGGTTCATAGGCACTTCTCAAGTGTACTCTCCTTCATCATCTGCCGCTGAGAAGCCTCTGCATGGTCTCCAGGTAAGGAGAGGTTACCATTCTATGGCACGGGGAAGTGAGATTCTTTATAAGGGCTCAGGATTCAAGGTCCCCAAGGGCATAGCCCAGATGCCCCATCCCAAGTCTTGAGGTTCTTCAGCTTCCCTATCAATGATGTACTTCAAAGTAGAAGATTACACAGGGCTGTGAAACCAAACTTTTTACTACTCTTATTGTGGTCAAATGATGATTAATCTCATGAAGAACCTCAGGAAATTGACATATAACACAATTCTCAGAAATATCCCATCTCAGGGCTGAAGAGATTGAGATATTTATAAACCAGTTTTTATCATTCTTTTCTTGAGGGCTGCTAGGATGTGGTTACTCTCCAGAACCTCTAGCTTGCAGTAAGTGACAGCAGTGCTGACCAGCAGGGCTTTAGATCATGCTTTCATGCAAAGAAATATAGATACTAACATTGGAAATCAGTCTGTGCACAAGAAAACAGAAAAACTCAAGAGAAATGGCCAACATGCCACTTGAAATTCATTGATTCTATTTAGAGGTATGCCATCAATGCTTCTAGGTTATTTTCCTGGGGGTCCTTTTTCCCTCTTATACCATTTTTCTCATCAAATGCTTCAATCCAACCCATCCCTTCTTTCTAAACCTCCATTTCTACAAATGTTCCATCCTTCCAGCAGCTGATATGCTTCCTAGTACACAGGAAAATAGGAGCAGTTTCATAGTCACTCTCTTAACCCCCTGCCTCCTACCCACAATTTTATCTATAAGACCATTTCTCATTTCTTTCTCATTGGAACAGATGGAAATGTTTCTGTTTAATTATGATGCCTCTACTTATGAACAGAAACATTATTTCATTATTTTAGCCTTTATTTTGTTATCAATATTTAACTTAAACCCAAATTGACACAACCTTAAAGCCCAGACCAGAAAACAGAAATACCACCTTTAGTTCTGTTCTTCATTCCTCCTCACTTTTCTTCCAACCTCACTTTGTCTGTCTCACTCTAAACTCCTAAATAGTATATTGTTTATCTTTCCAACATTGTTTGTTTGCTGATTGGTCCTCCTTAAATTACTATCTCATTAAATGTATGGATATTCAAACACTGACCACATTGTCTATTGATACTGGGAAATCCTACTAAGTTGCTCATTCCAGAAGAAAAGCAAAAAAGGGAGAGTGTTATTTCATTTGAGTAAAAGGAGCTTTAATTTGTCCAGTTCCTTTCCTTTCTGAGTGAAATAAACTATCAGAGTTGTTGGTGACTCCTCCCTCTCATGTGTAAAATGGAAAACTATCAGAGTTGTTGGTGACTCCTCCCTCTCATGTGTAAAATGGAAAACTTTCAGCTGCCTCTTCTATGGACAGAATTCCAACTAGACAGACAGATAAAAGGCTGTCCCAAATGAACACATGGTTCAATGGACCAGTAAAGACCCTTATTCCTTGTTCAAAGAAGTTCTTTTCCTGGCATATTTTCTGTAAATGTGGTGTAAGTGCCCATCCCCACTATTCATCATTTACTTAGAAAAAGGAACAGCCTGTCCTCAAAATACCAAGGGAGAGGAAAAAATTGTGATTGTGGAGGACAGTAACAAAAGAGTAAAATTGTTTACTGTTGAGAATAAAGCAGAAGCTGTATTTTCCCTTTTCTGGCCCTGGACATTTAGGATGTATTAGTTTTTTTTAAAGGTAAAAATTAATAACAAAGAAGTTTCATGCCCTGCAATGTTGCAGCAAGCTTTTCATTACCTCAGAAGCTGAAGGAGAGAACACAGTAGTGGATAACCCTTCCTTGGTGTCCTTATACATGAGTGCTAGGCTGATTGTGAATTTCTCAATGGCTACTGAATGACACAGAGCTTATATTCCACAGAATTCTGCCTCTGAGGGGTAGAGAGAAAGACTATATTCTGCCAAATGCATCATGAGAGTCTTTCATCTAGGAACTTATCCAGAAGGAAATGGGTATATCTATGCAGTTTAAATCACCCAATCTTTGGTAGCTGGAAATCCTGCCAACTCTGTCCCCAAAGCCAGTCACTTTCTCAGGTAGTAGCCATCTAACCTTAGAGACTGGCATTTCCATCCTCAGGGCAAATATACCATTTAGGCAACTCATATTTTCTGAGAGAAATCTCTTCTGAACACTGACTTATGCCCAAAACTGGCCACACATCCTGTGCCAGGTTCACCATAGTGAGCAACAAAACCCTATGAACAATGTAGTATGTTGCTGGAGAGGTGTTGTATGGGAATTCCAAAAATGTATGTGATTGTTTTGGAAGTTAACAAATTTTCTAATAAAAATATAGATGAAGCAAATTTCTTTAACAAAAAAAGAAAAAAACATTTTAAAAACTATGATAAAGATTTCCAAATCACCTTAACCAAGATCCACTCTAAACCACAGCCATAGACATATCTTAAACCCAAGCTCAACTGCATTTCTAAAACTGGCCTCTAAAAATGTTTGTTGCCAAGTGGGAGTAAGTAACAGACCTTGGCTGATACTTTGGCAAAGCTTACAACAGGGTCAATTACAAATCCTCTGAGGAATTGAGAGATCATTGCATTTCCAAATACTGCAGTTAGTGAGAGTCTATTTAAACTTCTCTGTATTGTTAATGAAGAAACATTTGGAAAGAAATACCTGTGAGCAAATGATAGCAGCAGAGCAAAACATTGAAAAGAGCTTAAGATTTGTTTGGAAGACTGCTCCTAAGCTTAATGGGTTTCTAGGGAACCAGAGTCAGAAAGAGAGCTTGAATCATGCTGCTTATAGATTCTTTTTGGCAACAATCATGGAGGAGTTGTTTTGAGAAAACAATGTCAAACAGAGTGGATTTGATTCACTTGTATATTTTATAGGTCTAATACTAGATTTTTCTCATGTAAAGATGGTGTTGTTCTTGTTTATGATTAGGATTGTATATAATTCTCAGAGATGTGAAAAAAATACATGTAATTAGACAAACTGCAGAAATGAAAAATGTTATGAAGAAGCTCTGGGACAAAAAATGAAAACCAACAATCAATAAATCTTGGATTGGAGTACTTAAGCAAATAATTCTAGTAATATTTTATACAAGTTTAATCTCCTTCTCAAGTGATTAAACTCCAGAAAGTCTTGAGCCTATCTGGATCTAGGTTTCTAGAAACTCTCACATCTGCCAGGCTGACATCCATTATGCAAAATAAACAGTGCATAGAGTCCATGATAATTTCAAGGGCCCATTAAAGTTTTTAATTTATTTTCAAGTAGAATATAACTTCTAATGTTTTTATGAATGGATTGGGCACAAGAAAACAAACCACATAGCACCCACAAAAGTCATAAAGCAGCCATGATTGTGTGTATAAAACAGACTGGCCTAAATATTTTGAACAGTTTTTATACCCAAATTTACAACTGGAATAGGATTTTATTTTATTAGATTAAATAATTTTATATGAAATAACTTTAGAACAATAGAGAAAGAAATTTCAAGAAGTACTTTCATTCAAATATACTGTTTTCGATATTAAGAAGATGGCATCCACGGTTTAGGTTTGCACTCAATGGCTCTCAGGTAGGGGGTGGCTGATTGGGAGCAAGAGCAGAGGAGTGCAGTCTTTGTGGGGAGCTTGGGGCACAGGAATATTGGCTCCATCAGTCTGGAGGTGGCTAGAGCATGAGTTGAGCCATGCAGCATAAAATTGTGGGTTCTCTTTGACCCGGCTGGTAACATGGGGGTGGGGTTCCATTCCTGGGAGAGGGGGAAGGGAGATCCATGGCCTCACAAGTGGACCT
>PVKH010032849.1:0-12108 GCA_004027955.1 Chaetophractus vellerosus | reverse complement strand
GAACAGATGTATTGATTGTTTGCGGGGCGGGGAGAATGATTAAAAATACAGCATGAAGTTCTCAAACTATGATCTGCTCATTTGTTCCTTGTTTTCAATTGTAGTCATAGGGTCTGATATTTGGAAAGAGTCTCAAAGGGCATCTAGTCCATCTTCGCACCCAGTGCAGGAAATCCCTGAGGTGACACACTCTGCCTGAATGCTTCCACTGCTGAGAAGCCTCCTGTGTGCAGAATGGCATACAGTATCAGTGAAGAGCTCAGCTCAACAGGTTCCAGGAGACCAAGCGGCACAGGAGAAATCCACAGTCTTTGGCCTGGTCAGACTGGGCTCAAATCCAGCACTGGCCCTTCAAGCAGAGTGACTTTGGGCAGGCTGCTCTTGGTCTCCTTGCACCTAAAATGGGAACGGTAATCCCTAGTGGGTGCGGGTTGTAGTGATATTAAGGGAGATATCTTACCCACTGGGGTCAAGCATGACCCTTGGTCTGAGCCAAGATCTGCCTCCTTGTTTCCCTAATTTCACCATCCAGGAGTACACAGGACCTGTTTGCTGTCAATTTCACAAGGCAAATATTGGAAGATATCAACCAGGTTCCCACAAAAGTGCAATATCACCTTCCCTCAGAAAACATGTTTTCCAAAGCATCACCTGTACAGTCCTAATAGACGTGCTGTGTCGGTGTCTGAAGTCTTGGTCTTTAATGTAAAGCTGCCTGTCCACACCGGGGGAGGGATAAACGCAGGCTTTCTCAGAGGCAGTTCTGATCATCTCTTTCCTGAGAGTTTGGTCGGCTAAGAGGGAGAGAGTGGGCCGTGCTGAAGAGCTCTGAAGAGACTTCGCCACCCCCTTTTTATCCCCCCCAGGCCCTGGTCTGACAACTTCTCAGAGCAGTTTAGGGCAAGGCACTGGGGGAAAAAAATTGAGACCTACTGGTGTAAGGCACATGGCTCGGCGTTCGTCTGACTACCCGAAATAAACTAAGACTAACAAGACGAAAATAATTCCAACACTTCATGTTAAAGAGCCACTGATGAGCGTCTGCTAAGGCGGTGCACAAACAGCGCTGGTAGTTTTCAGAACAATTACCCCCGCCTCGGGTTCCCAGGACGGCCACGGGGAGGAGGAAGGAAGGAAGACGGAGGGAGATGCCTCGTGCTCATCCCACCAGGGCTGAGAACAAGCTGCTTCTGACTTTAAGAAAAGAGCTTCGCTCCCACCGGACCCCGGGCCCACGCCAAAGCCACTTAGCAACATGTGTTGGTCACTGCCAATGGACAGGTCTACACTAGGTCGTGGGGAAACGAGGAAAGGGATTTAAAGTCTGGCGGAGCGGCTGATATGGCAAAGATCATGGCAATATAATGTGCTAGGTGGAAAAATGGAACTGAGACCTAGATTCTGTTCTTCAAATCGAGGGTGGGGGTGGGCATAGAATAGACAAGTACAAACAGAGCGAAGGTAACCCGAGGTGGTAAGAGGTAGGAGGGGAGTTTATTCAAAGTCCATTTGTGGGGAGGGACAGAATCAGTGGCCTAAAGGTTAGGGTTTCACCAGGTTGGAAGAAAGGAAAGGGGATTCGGGCCAAGAGAATAACATGTGCACAGGCCCCCTGGAAGGTCTAGAGAAAGAGCACATGCAGGGGAAAGGAGAGCTTTTAACCCCATGAGCAAAATTAGGCTTTATGCATGGGAATTACGTGAAACCCATTACAGGCGAATCCTCTGGCAACCGTGTAGAGAATGATTGGAAGATAAGGCTGGGGCCGAGGTGAGAGAGACGAGGCCCTGGATTAGGGCAGCGGCTTTCAGGATGGAGAAAGAGAGTGAATTTGAACAACATTTTGGACAAAGATCTAAACTGCCATGCATCACATCTCTGCGTAAACATCTGAGCAATGGGGTGTGCCATAACTGGGGGCACAACAATGGAGGGGTGGGCCCTGATAGTCCCCAGGCATGGATACACCCAGGAGAAGCAACGTGAAGAAGAGGAGAAGGCGCACTTCTATTTAGGTGCCAGAGGAAAAGTCAATGCTTTATTTCTGTCACTATTAGCACTTAACACATCCCACACCCACATTTATTGCCAGGCACTGCGCTGTGCTTATTAGCTGCATAATCTCACTCACTATTCAAAATATTTTAAGGTAAATTTTACGTTTTTTTACATATTTTTAAATAATAAAACTAAGGTTCAATGAATTTAAGTATTTTGCCCAAGGACAAAGTTCATAAACTGTAGGCTCATCCATAGAGAAAAAGCAAGAAAACATTTCAACAAACAGGAAATTGAAGGTAAAGTGTCTATATTCCCGGAGACCAGGTGGCCCTGTCTCTGCACATTAAATGAATCCCCAAAGGAAGCAGGTTCTCTCATCCATTGATGGTGCAAATTGGTACTACCCTTCTGGAAGGGAATTAGACAATACTTAACAAAATTTCAAATGCACCTATCTTTTGGCCTGGCACTCTCACTTTTAGAATCTACCCTGAAGATACACCTTTGACAATATAAAAAGACATACGAACAAGTTTATTCATTGCAGAAGTGTGAACATATGCAAAATATTGGAAACCACCTAAATGTCCATATAGTGGAGAGTGGTTGAGTAAAACCATCATACAGGGCCCGGCTAGATAGCTCAGTGGATTAGAGCGCGCTGGGGTACCACATGGGAGGCCTGGGTTCAGTTCCCAGGGACCTCTCCGAGCGGGCAGACCGCCTTGAGAAAAGCAAGCCGCCGTGGGCGGCGCAGAGCCGCCGTGGGCAAGGCAAAAAGCTGCCACGGGCAGGGCGGAGCCCCCACGGGCATGGCAAAGTCACCCGTGAAAAGCGGAGCTGTTGCCTGCGAAGCGGAATCCGGCAGCCCGCAAAAACATGGAGGACTGCTGCCTGCAAAACATGGAGCAGAGCCGCCCGTGAAAACGGAACGGAGCCACCCTCGAACGGAACGAGCCGCCGCCACGGAGGGCCGACTCGGTGCATTCCCGCAAAGACGGGGGGAGACAAGAAGCAGACATAGAAAAAAAACACAGAAGAGTGGACACACAGCAAGAGCAAGCAGAAAGGGGGGGGATATGTAATAAATAAAATAAATAAAATAAATAAACCATCATACATCCATACAATGGAGCAGTATGCAGCTGTAAAAAAACACAATGAGGAAGATCTTTATGAAGCAATAGGGAGTGACTTTAAGGATCTATTTTTAAGTGAAAATAAAGAAAAGTGCAAAATATTTCCTGTAAGAAAGAAGGAGTTATAAGAAAATATACGTATACCTACTCATTTATGCAGAAGAAATACAGGAAGGATCAACCTGAAGCACATAGGATTGGTTACTTACCAGGGAAGGATGGGAAACTGGTGGGAAGAATGAGGGAATGGAAACAGGGGAGTTGGGATGAATAGCTTTGATTTAGCTCTGACTCTTAGAACCATGGATGCTTCCCATAATCACAAAATAAATAAACCATTCAAATCAGCCAGGGTGCAGGGATGGGGATGTCGAAGTGGAATTCAAATAGTAAACATGACTGTATTGCAAAGAAATAAAATAACCACACTGAAGGAGGTGAGGAAGAAAAGAGCTAACACAAGAAACTTTTGGCAAACAGTATTTTACCGATATACTGAAGGCTAGAGATAAGAGGAACTGTTTACAGAGATTGTGCTCTTCTTGGTACATTTGTTTTTCACACAGGGATATAGGTTAGAGATGCTGAAATTACTTTATACATATATATGGAATGAGCAAATAAGTAACGGTATGAATAATGAGAACCAGGTTTCTCAAGTCAGAGAAAGGAGTTACAAATTAGGAAAGGAGGAAGGCCAGAATAAACCTGTGATGTCGGATGGGAATCAGAGGTGTCAGTGTGAACTCATAGTTACACATCCACACACACACTTATAGACACACATGTGTATACGCATAAACCTGCATATATGTGTGTGTATATAAACACATATAAAGTTATATATACACAGATGCAGAAATAAATATGAGTATACTGTATGATTAAATAAATGTACATGCATTTCATAACTCTCCCTGCTATGAACTCTTAGAAACAATAACCCTAGTGTTAATAACAATAACACTAGGTAGCAATGAGCTTACCTAGTGCCCAGATCTTATTTTCCAACTACCTTTTTTTAAAAAATGAAAGGAAATAGGGATCCTTTGGAGAAGTAGTGAATTCCAGAGCAGGGTGAAGGAAAGTATATGATAAATCTGGAATATCTTATGGTATCAGAAAATAAAGAAGTGCGGGGCTGGCTCGATAGCCCAGTGGATAGGGCGCCGGCATACCACATGGGAGGCCCCGGGTTCGTTTCCCGGGGACCTCTCCTAGCGGGCAGACCGCCTTGAGAATGGCAAGCCGCCATGGGCGGGCCGGAGCCGCCGTGGGCAGGGCAAAAAGCTGCCACGGACAGGGCAAGAGCCGCCATGGGCAGGGCAAGTCGCCCGCAGATGGAGCGCAGCCAGCCACCCGCGAACTGAAAAGCCGGCCGTGAACGGACGCAGAGACTGCCCACAAGCGGGGAAAGCCGCGCCTGCGCGGTGACCACTCTCGGCACGTCGCCGCAGCGGGGGGGGCGGGGGAGAAGGGGAGATATGTAATAAAATAAAATAAATCTTTAAAAAAAAAAAAGAAAAAGAAAATAAAGAAGTGCTCAGAAAGTGATGGGGGCATGTCAAAAAGACACAAAAGCCAACTTGACTGGCTCCCATTGATCAAATCTGGGACAATCTGAGCAACAAATTAATGATGGTACTGATGGATTATAATCCATAGATTAAAATAAATACCCACGAGTCCATACTGATTAAGTGAATAATAAATAAATTAGAATAAGAGAGACAGTTCTTCCTTGCAGCAGAATTCTAATTGATAATGGTATAAAAAATGATGGAAATAAAAAATGGCCGTTAGTAAATACCACAGTAATTTTTGCAGGGAAGAGTCATTGATGGATTCTAAAATTAATGGGCAAAAGTATGATGAGAAACAGGATCCTCTCATAGTCTCAAAGTATCTCCCCACAAAATACTTAGGAATTACAAAGGAAAAATAGATTTACAATAGAGAAGCCTGGCAGATGGCATCTTAACCAAGTAATCAAAATCAATATTATCAATGAGGCAAATTGACCTCATGCACCTCCTGACAATGCACAGGGAAGGACTTACTATCACATCTGTGGTATTTTTGTTAAAAATGCATTACCTCTGGGAAGCAGATGTGGCTCAGGCAACTGGGCTTCTGTCTACCACATGGGAGGTCACTGGTTCGGATCCTGGTGCCTCCTAAAGAAGACAGCAAGCTGGTGTGACAGGCAGGCATGGCAAGCTGACACAACAAGAGACACAAGAAGAAAAAACATAATGAGAGCTACAACAAAGCAGGGAGCAGAGGTTCCTGGTGCCTCCTAAAGAAACAAGGAAAATGAACAGGCACAGCAGGTGATAAACAACAAGAGGGTGGGGAGAAATAAATAAATAAAGTTAAAAATAAATAAATAAATAAAACCTCAATCTAAGCAGATAAGTTATCACATGAACCTAAAATGAGGACATTCTACAAGATAACTACTGGCCAGTACTCTTCAGAAGTGTCAAGTCATGAAAGTAAAAGAAAGCTTGAGGAAATGTCACAGATGGGAGCCTCTCAGGAGGCATGACCTCCCAAGTTCAATGTGGAATCCCAGGTTGGATCCTGGACCAGGAAATGGACATGAGTGAGATGGCTGATGGAATTCAAATAAGGTCAGTTGATTAGTTAGTAATCCTGCATCAATGTTCATCTCCTGATTTCAATCATTGTACTATGTAAGATGTCAACATTAGGGGAAGCTGGGTGACGGGTATATGAGAACTCCATACTATTTTTCTAGTATTCTGTACTAGCATAAGTTAAATAGTAAATACTTACATATCTAAGTGAACTTCCGATATGGCCTACAGGTACTAAGTCCATTTCATTTTTTTGCTTGCTGCTCAAATCTCTTAGCTCTGTATTATGCATGTTGGCAACATCACTGGTGTATTTTTAACTGGTAATTGATTCTTTCCTTCTCCCTACCTGGATTCTCTACCCAAAGGAGAGCCCAGGACCTGATCCCAGTGCACAACGATCCTTCCCCTTTCTTCCCATCTCCTCATTCTCATCTCCCTTAATTCAGTCTTACAATTCTGGATCCCACAAAATCCGTGAATCAAGAGAGCGAAAACAGAACTCTCATTAGAGAGTGGGAGAAAGGGGAAAGTTAGCTGACCAAAAACACTTACTTTTAATGGGGGGAAGAAAAAGAAGACATGAATAAATTCTTTTGTTATAACACAGGCATAATCAAAAGTGTAGTCAGAAGATGCTGGATTCCTCTAGGTTCTTGGCTATGCCACATAAAAGAATTTAAGAACATGCCAGTTTAGTTAGTTAGGCCAATAAAAAGAGTTTATTGGGAAATGAGAGAAAAAAGAAAAGTACGCACCCAAGACATGGATGTGGGCTACCTCCAGGCAAAGAGGAGCACCTGGGGTGGGGGTGGGGACTGTTTTTATTAAAGCAATTTTTCACTCCTCCACTGTCCTAAGGCTGGGGGAGGGGCCCCAGCTGTTTGCTGTTCTGATTGTTGCCTTAAGATCCTCACCTGTCAGTGCTCAGAGAACCAATGATGAGGCCTTTTGCTTGGGACCAATGGGGAGGCCTGTTTGGAATTATCTGGGACTTCCAAATGGGACCTCACGGCCAGGGTCTCAGAGGGGTCTCTCCACCTTTGTTCTTAGCAGCAGCCTTCCCTCAGGGGAATTCCAGGTGGGGTCTCATAGCCATGCTTTCTGCTGGGTCCCATCTGTGACTGTCTTCCCTCTTTCCCTAAACTAACCTGCCTCACAGGTGCACAAGGGTTATCAAGAAGGAATGGAATAACCTGAGATGAGGAAATAGGCTTAGCTGGTAGTCATCCCAATTCTAAGTCTAAGGTCTTGGTTGGCCTTTGGGTGAGCCATTTCTTCTTGGTCTGAAATGAGAGTCTGGGGATTAGTTGATAAGGAATGCCCACCTGTGTCTCAATAGGCATAACTGAAGCCTGCATTCCGGTTAGCAGAACCCCACCCTGCCCACCTGCATGCTCCTGACCAGGTGGGAAAATGCCACCGGCCTATTGTGCAGCCTGCTAGCTTTTGTAAACCCCACCCGCCTGCTGTGCTCGCATAAAGTCCCTATATAAACTCATGAAAGTCAAGGCCCGAGGCCCAGAATTCGGAGACTGACTTTCTTCTCTGGGCCCGTGCACAATAAAACTGTGTCCCTCCGCTCCTCCGAGTGCCGATTGGGTTCTTCGGGATCGGATTTCTGCAACATAGTAAATGATAAAATCACTTCCAGCCATCAATTTTTTGATACATGCCATCCATACACACATAATTAAATGTGTCTGCTTTCCATATTCCCTCAAAACCAATACAACTCAATAATTTTCATAGTCTTAAAGTATCATTCCATGTGATATTCACTAATCACAAAGGGAAACATAATGTCTTTACACTGGAGAAGTCTGGGATACCACCTTAAACCACGTAATCAAAGCCAAGCTCATGAGTCATAAGACACGATGTGCCTCCAGCTGTGATGCACCCTGAAGGGCACATCACTTGTGGAAAGGCCCTCCCAAATCCCCTCCACACCAATGCAGTGAGTTTGGGGTCACCGTTTCTGTACCCCGTCTTTACTTGGGAAATCCACTTGACCACTTTGCTCATAGCAGTGGTACTTACGGATGATATGGGGGAGAAGCTGAAATAACTTCGAGCTGACTTTATCAACAATCATCACAAAATAGAATCGTGTAGAAGCAAAATAAGCCTTCATTCTTCTTGGGGAAAAAATTCAATTAACAACAGAATCATGTAGAGCCACCCCGTGGTTATGGAAATTTAGTGACTCATTGCAACTGAAAATTGCCTGTGGTGGTGGCGGTGTTATTTCCCCTTTATTCTTGCCTTGCCAGCCCCCAGCAACCATGCCTGGTTTCCACCCATCACACTGCAAAATGAAACAAAAATCACCAGGGGTTAAAAGACCTAAATTGGATTACAGACACACCGTTTAGAAAACAGGGTTTTGCGGGTAATTGCATTCAGCTGAATAAATATCCTTACATTAGCTTATGGCTGATTAGTATTCTGATGGAGATTATTTTTACTTAAATGTGTCTGTCTCTGAATGCATAGGAAAAGGGTGGAATGATATGAGGTTTCAAGAAGAAGTGGACATTCTGCTCAGTAAACCAGAGTCCCCGGCAAGGACCCAGGATTGGAGGTGAAATTGAAATTACACAAAGACCTATTTAAAAGACTGCCAAGTTATCTACTGAGACCCTCAACTAGGCTTTTCAATTTTAGTTGTATTGAACCAGGGGCCAAAAATACAGTTTCCAGGGCTCTTCCCCAGACATTCTGAATCAGAATCTCTAGGGGTAGGACTCCGGAATCTATTTTTAACCCAGTTCCCAAGTGTTCTGGTGAATAATCTGTTTGGAAAACACTTCTAAATCATCAGCCTTATCCCCAGCTACCAATGGTGATTCGAGTACAGATTGGTCTAATAGAACAAAGTCCACCACCAGAGATGGTGATGTAGACCAACAGTCAGTAAATTGCGAACCGTAGGCAAAATCCTACCCAAGACCTTGTTTTGAACTAAAGTTTTCTTGAAACACAACATGCCCATTCATTTACACATCTTCTCTGGCTGCTTTCTTGCTCTAAGGGCAGAGTTGAGTAGGAGCAACAGAAACTATATGGATTGCAGAGCCTAAAATATTTACTATCTGGCCTTTTATAGAAAAGTTTGCTAGCCCTTAGTGTAAATAGTTGCCAGGGACTGAAGGACTAGGAAAGTGAGTAAACTAGTAGATAGACTGGTAGGGCAGTTGGTTAGGCAAATTGTTAGGTCCCTTCCCTGGAATCTAATCTCAGCTAATCTTCCTGATTACAGTTTATCTATTGAAATGAGGATCGAACTAAATAAGATAAAATTTAAAGACAGGTATTATTGCGGTCTTGGTACTAGGCATAAGGAAGAAAGATGAATAAATCATAGCTTGTGCCCTCGGGTTACTTAAGGATGCTCTCTAGATTCTATCTTTAGCTTAAGAAGCTATACAGGATAATTATTAAGATTGTAGATTCTGGGATCAGACCTAGGGCATTATTTAAAATCTTGGTTTTTGCCACTTATTAGCAATATGACCTTGAGCAAGTTCTTTTTGTTCTTTAAGCTATTCAGGAAAATGGAGGCAGTATCTACCCCATGGTGCCATGGTGAGGTTAAATTGGACAGTGCAGGTAAACTACTTAACACAGTACAGGTCTATAATAAATGGCTAGCACTGGAATTATTAGTATTCTAGCATTTGTTTATCCAAAGAGGCACCACTGGTTAGGGCTGGAGAATTCTTTGTGCAAAACTGTCCAGAGCCTTTAGCATCTCTGACCAACGCCTGGCCACCAAATAAGCCCAGATCAATGGGACAATCAGAACGGCTCCTAAATATTTTCAAACACAGGGAAAGAAGTGTTGTTGCCCCCTGGCTGAGAACTACTTAGACAATAAACTTTTAAAGGACATGTTTATTTTTGTATTCCCAGTCCAATATTGTGTCTAGCACAAAGGCAGCTCAATAAGAAAGTAAACACTCTTTAAATAAATGACTGAAGGAGATGACTGTATGAATGAATATGCTTCATTAATATGCTTAAAATGTCACCATTTTGTTGTAGAGTCAAACCTTTTGTTATAGATGGTTCTATTAGATTTCTAGAACACCTTGTTAAATTGCAAATACTTTCAGCTATTGTTAAGGGTGGTTGGACACCAGTTGTGTCAAACACCCAGCAGGAGTGGTTTACAGGAGAGAACGAGGGAAGATTGAATGGTGTTCAAGTGGAAAGTCAAAATGTAAAGCTTTAAATGGTCCCTAATTGTTCCTTTCTTAAATCTGCTCATAAAGATAAGAAGGTATGTGACTCAATGAGAAATGCATCTCTTAAACACTTCCTGCTTCGTTTGTAAAAAAGTAGTAAACCCAAAGACCTTTGGCCTCTGCCATTGTCTCTCTTTTTCTTTCTTATGGTAGCCATCCACATCCCTTACTTGTCTTCTTTCAATGTTTTTGTCTTTCCAAAATAATCTGAATTCTCTTCTTAACTCTTAACTCTTCTCCTACTCCCCTGAAAGCCCCTTCTCCAGCAAATTCAAACACTTTTTTCCTCAACCCTTGAAAAGGTAGTCATCCCAAGACCTACTCTTGCTTGTTGTTCATTTTTTCAATAATCTCACATCACTTTACTCTGGAGAATGTATCCAATCCTCTAGTCTCAACAATGACAAATTGTCTTTCTTTCAGTATTTGCTATTAGAATCCCCAAACTCACAAAGCTTTGATAAAAATATTCATTAAAGAACTGGAAATTTATATATTAAAAAAATTTATCTCCAGTCAAAACTCTTCTGGCTTAACACAAATGTGTCCTAGCTCATTCAGACAAGTGAGCCAGTCATTTGCTGGTTGTCACATGGTCTCATCTAACAGTACCATGAAATACAAGAACAAATCTATTACAGAGTAAAAGCTCACAGCTTGTCATAGATGTACGAGTTCATGAGGTCAGAGCACTGCTAAAACAATTGCAAAGCCACTCACACATGAGAATCTAAGAGTTACTCCAGGTAACAAATGAAAGGCATAAATTGACAAGGTTGGTGATACAATAGTAACTTCCAAGGAAACGGCATTGAATATCAAAAAAGAAGAAAAAAACGATGAAACTCAAATACTTTTGCAAAATTTGCCTTCTTTATAATTTTTCTGTAAAACAGAGTGAAAACTCTCATAATAGGCTAGCACACAAATTTTATCAGGCACATTTCAACAACAATAAAAAGCAATTCATTCTTCCTTTATTCTAAGAATTAGTGGGCAGTTGAAATTACAGTATAAATGGTTTTAAATAGAAAATACAAGCATTATTTATAACTTTTAAGCTCCTTTTCCAAAATAAGTCCCAATTTAATCAGTTTCTCACTATTTATCATTAAATATTCATCTTGTTCTTTAAGGATTTATTTAAATGAACTTTTTCCAGTATAAATCTTCTTTGGCTAATACAGACATACTTCAATTATGTCCTCTGTTAGGGAAATCACAGACACCTGTTAAGCAGCCATTGCCCAGCCCTCACCTACCTCCACCTTCTCTGGGGAAGTCACGAACACACCTAAATGGCCATCCCCCAGCCTTCCACTACCCCCACGGCCTTGTACTGTTCCACAGTCTGGGGGAGATGCTAAGCCGAATGAAAAGACCCAGCCAGAACTTCAACCTGGAAACTGGGAAAAAGCAGCCCCAGATGCTTCTCAGAGGTGGGTAAAACCACCCTCAAACAGTATAGACTTGTGCCTCTTCTACCGTGTGAAGTGGGGCATGTGGAGCTGCCATCTAGAGACCCCGACCCAGAGTGGTTTTTGGCCACTCCAGGAGACCAGCCGTAGCAGGACTACTTACCCTGCTCTTTTGGACTCTTTGTGCTGAGTAAGTGACAAAGGGCCTATTTGCCTCTTCTGGACCCTTTATTCTGAGCAAGTAAAACAAAGCAATCATTTCCTGAAAGTTTCTCTTGTGCTCTTCACCTGTGTTCCCATGACATACTGTTAGAGCATCTTCTATGCAGATGAATTCCAACTCTCTATCTTTGGACCAGAGCAATCCAAGTTTTCCAAATGCCCCAGGACATTTTTACTTAAAATGTTTCCCTGTTAATGCAAATTCTATGTAAAAAGTCAAACCTATGAATCCTCCTCTAAAAATGACTCTTAGTTCTCAATGTCATTAAAGAGCCCACAGAGTCTATCTTCATTTAGAATGAAAACCCTGTCTCACTCCATTTTCTCACCTTTCATTCAATCAGTTTCCCAATCCTGCTGACTTTTCTTTTAAAGTGTGTCTTTCATGTATTCTTCTTTTCCATTCCTTCAGCCACTCTATAGTTTTTGTCCTTCCTGCTCATGTTTGGATAATCACAATAACTTTCCCTTG
>PVKH010032848.1:0-12104 GCA_004027955.1 Chaetophractus vellerosus | reverse complement strand
AATTACATCAAACTGTAACACTCCACCCTCTGAATTCCAAAAATACATTACAATATTCAAAAGACCTTAAGTCTAACAATTCCAACTACAAAATCATATCATAATCAGTTCAAAGAAATACAGTTTGTCTTCAGGCAAAATCCCTTCTAGCTGTAGAACTCTGAAACTTACAAAACAATTTAACTGCTTCCAATACACAAATGGAAAGGCAAAGAATAAACATTTTCATTACCTTAGGGAGAAATTGGGATGTTAAACATAAGTACTGGATCCTCTACAGTTCAGTAAAACTGCAGGGCATCCTCCATTCCATTTCAAAGTCTGAGAGTCATTCTTAAGATGATGGTTTTTTCTCCTTGGGGCCACATGGGAACCCACCCTTTCCACAAGCTTGCCTAACAGCCATCTTCTCGGTTCCACCCTCATCAAGCATCTGGGTGTTGACCAAGCTCCAGACCTCATCCTCCAAGAATGATGGGGTGGTTGCCACACGTTACCCAATCTTTGGGTTAGAGTCTTAGCACCTCTAGTACAGTGAGGTGAAGACAACATTCCCCCTAATCTTTGGCATACAGGCTTAACTCTCTCAGAGCAATGAGTTGACCAACTGGCCTTCTCTAACCTTTGCCACACAGGCTCAAACCTCTCAGAGCAATGAGTTGACCACCTGGCCTTCCCTAATCCATGGGGGACAGGAGCACCCCTCTCAGACCAATGGGGTGCTGACCTTAACCGACCTAATCTTTGAGGAATGTGCTCCACCTTCCCTGTATCCTGGGGTGGCAAGACTCTCCCCGAATATTGGGTGGGAATATCCACCCTTTACAAATTCTGGGGCAAACTCACCCTCTCTGCACCCTGGGAAGGTAAAACTCTCCCAGAACATTGGGTGGGGACATCCACCCTCTTCAACCTCCCAGGCAAACTCACCCTCTCTGGACACATGGGTGGGGCTTGTCTCTTGGCCCAAGGCGATGTCTTAATTCCAGGTCTCAGCTTCCATGGTTTTCTCCTTAAAGCTGTTTCTCCTTCAATGTCTCCTTTCCATGTCCTTTTTAGTCCAAGTGAACAGTGGTTTTGTTCATACAGCTCTCTCAAAAACTTTGTTGGTTTAGCTAAATCTTTAAATGGGGCACTTTGATTTGGAAACTTGATTTCCAGAAACTTGGAAGTTCTGGAATCAGTATCTGTTTTCTTTGTGCCCCAAAGTTCAGTCCTTAGTGTATTTCTTTCATCTAGCATTTTGTTATAAGCTACAAGGTGAAGCCAAGCCACATTCTCCGGGTTTCCTTTGGAAAGTACTTCAGCTAAATGCTCAGGTTACCATTTTCAAATTCTGTCTTCCCTATAACACCAGGAGTTAATCTTGCTAAGTTCTCTGCAACTTTAAAACATGGATTGCCTTTCCTCCAGTTTCCAATAATAGTTTCTTCATTTACTTCTAAGGCATCATAAAAAGTCTCTTTAGCATCCATCTCACAATTGTTTCTTTCTAAGGCCTTATCAGAAAGAACTTTAGGCTACATATTGCTATCAACAGTCTCTGCAAAGCAATATAGTCCTTTTCCATCAAGCATTTCACAATTCCTCCAAAAAAATACCCTTTACCCATTTATAAAACTGTTTCAACATTTTGGTAATTGCAAAAAGCACTCACCCCACTCCTCGGTACCAAATTCTGTATTAGTCAGCCAAAGGGGTGCCTTCACAATATATACCAATAATTGGTTTGTCTTTATAAAGGGTATTTATTTGGGGTAGAAGCTTACATAAATTTCTTCCCTCACCAAAGTCCACGTATTGGAGCAAGACAGCTGCCGACATTTGCCAGGGTTCAGGCTTTTTGGGTTCCTCTCTTCCCAGGGCTGCAGCTGTAGACTATCAGGTGAACAGCTCACTTGTCTTCTCCTGGGGCATTCCTCTCCAACATCAGAACTGCTTCACAAAAATCTGCTTCTCAAATCTTCTGCCTTGCCTTTTATACTTGAGACCACACCCACTGAGGGGCGGGGCTCAATGCCCTACTAACATGGCCCAGTTAATACCCTAATCAGAACCCAATCTTGCCCAGATGAACAGATCAGTTTACAAGCATGATTCAATATGGATTTTGGAATTCATAATTACATCAAACTGTAACAGAAAGTCATTAATTGTTCATTCAATTTCTTTAACAGAAATGTTCAGATAATGTGTGAGTGCTGAGGATAGAATCACAAAAGACATTTTCATGTCTGTACCCCTGGTCCTGTGGATGTTAACCATTTGTAAAAAGGACTTTTGAAGATGTTATTAGTTAAGGTGTGTGCAAACCTTCAGTTTGGTGGGTCTTAATCCAATATGGCTGAAGCTTTTATAAGCAAAGGAAATTGGACACAGAGAAGAAGCCACGAGGAACAGCCAGAAGCTAGAAGTCAATGGGATCCAGAAGAGAAGGAGAAAATGCTACCATGTGCATTGCTATGTGACAAAAAAAGTCAAGGATCAAGGATCGCTTGCAGCCAGCCCCAAAGTGTCACAGTCTCTGGGGAGAAATCATCACCTTGCTGTTACTTCAATTTTGGACTTCTCCCAGCCTCATAACTGTGAGCCAATAAATTGCCATTGTTTAAGCCAATCCATTGTATGGTGTTTGTTTTAGCAGCTAGGGAATTAACACAGTGAGTGTTGGTGAATTGTGTCTTTCAAAGAATTTTTCCATTACATCTAAGTTATTTAATTTGTGGTCATAGAATTGTTCATCATATTGCTTTATTATCCTTTTAATAGCCACAGGATCAACAGTTTAGCCCACTTTATTTATTTGTGTCTTCTCTATTTTTTTCTTGGTTAGCCTGGGTATAAGTTTAATAATTTTATTGATCTTTTCAAAGAACTAGATTTTGGGTTTTTTAAAAAATTAATATTCTGTTATTAATTTAATTGATTTCTGATTTAATTTTAATTTTTTTCCCTTTGGCTTATTTTTTATTTAATTTTTTCTTCTTTTTTCTAGTTTCCTGAGGTGGAAGCTTAGATGGCTGATTTTAGATCTTTCTTGTTTTATAATTCAATGCCAAAAATATTCCTCTAAGCACTGCTTTTGCTGCACCCTACATTTTTAAATAAATTGTATTTTCATTTTCATTTAGTTCAAAATATTTTTTAATTTCTCGAGACTTCTTTGACTTATTTGTTATTTAGAAATGTGTTGTCTTATCTCCAAATGTTTTGGATATTTCTATCTGACTGTTATTGGTTTCTAGTTTTATTTCCTTGGGGTCTGAGAGCAAACTTTGTATAATTTCTATTCTTTTAAATTTGGTGAGGTATGTGTTATGGTTCAGGATGTGGTCTAACTTCATGACTGTTTCATGTGAGCTTAAGAAGACTGTGTATTGTGCTATTGTCAGACAAAGTATTCTATAAATGTCAGTTAGATCCAGTTCATTGGAGTTATTGTTTAGTTCAAATGTATCTTTTCTGTTGACCCACCTGGGGATCTGTCAATTACTGATAGAAGGGTGTTGCAGCCTCCAATTATAATGGTGGATTTGTCTAATTACCCTTACAGGTCTATCAGTTTTTCCCTCACTGTCTTTGATACTCTATTGTTAGATGGATATATTAAGGATTGTTATTTCTTCTTGGAGAAATGATCATGCCATTATTATATAAGCCCATCTTTATCCCAGATAATTTTACTTGCTCTGAAATTTGCTTTGTCTGAAACTATAATGCTATTCCAGTTTTCTTCTGATTAGTGTTAACATGAAATACATTTCATCCATCTACTTCCCCACCCCTCCCAAATGGCTCACCTCTCTGTTTGCTTGTTGTTTTTGCTCATTGTTTTTGCTCATTGTCTGCTCATTGATTTTTGCTCATAATCTGCTTGTTGTCTGTTTGTGTTTTCATTAGGAGGCACCCAGGAACCAAACCCAGGATCTGCCAAGTGGAAGGTGGGCACTCAACTGCTTGAGCCACATCCACTCTCCTCCATCCACTTTTAATCTATCAGTGTCTTTATATTTAAAGTGACTTTCTTGTAAACAACAAATAGTCAGGCCTTGTTTTTTATCTACTCTGGTAGTCCCTGTCTTCTGATTTGTGTGTTTAGACCATTCACATTTAAAGTGATTGTTCATATATTTGAATTACTATCTAACATGCTTGTAGCTGTTTTCTATATATTTTGCTTTTGTTTTTTTTTTTGTCTTCCATTCTTTTTCTGCCTCCTCTGGTTTTAATTTAACATTTTATTATTCCATTTTCTCTCTTTTAGCATATTATTTATACTATTTTATATTTTTACTTAATGTTTTTCCTAGTGTTTTCAATTTACATTTACAACTAAGTTCACTGTCAAATAACACTTTATTGTTTCATGGGTGGTGCATGTACCTTATAACATGATATTCCCAATTCATCCCTTGCATCCCTCCTAACATCTCTATCATTCATTTCACTGATCCATAAAATATAGTCATCCAATTTATTATTGCTATTATTATTTTGAAAAAAAAAAGTTGTTAGACCAGTTAAGAATAAGAAAAGCAAAAGATTTTATTTTACCTTCATTTATTTGCTCTTAAGCACTCTTAATTTCTTTATATAGATTGGGACTTCTGACATGTAACACTTTCCTTCTCCCTGAAAAACTTCTTTTAACATTTGTTGCAAGGCAGGTCTACTGGTGACAAATGCCCTCAATTTTTGCTTGTCTGATAAAATCTCTATTTCTCCCTCATTTCTGATGGTTAACTGCACTAGATAAAGAATTCTGGTGGTGGTGTTTTTCCCCCAACACTTTAAATATTTCACCCCACTCTTTTCTTTTTCACAATGTTTCTGAAGAAAAGTCTAATGTGATTCTTAACTTGTTTCTTTATAGGTAGAGTGGATTTTGCATTTGGCTTCTTTCAAGATTTTATTTTTATCTTTGATTTTGTATATGATATGCCTAGGTGCAGAGTTTTTGGGAATTTATCCTGCTTGGTGTTCTCTGAGCTTCCTGGATCTGTGGTTTGATGTCTGTTATGACTTTTGGAAATTTTTAGCAAGTATTATGTCAAATATTTCTTTTGTTCCATCCTCTCTTCTCATTCTGCCATTCCAGTCAGGCATATATTACACCTTTTGCTATTGACCCATGATTTTGGATATTCTGTTCCCTTTCTTTACTCTTTTTTAAAATTTGCTTTTTAGATTGGGAAGAAGTTTCTATTGTCATATATTGAAGCTCATTTATTCTTTCCTTAGCTGTGTACACTCTACTGATGAGCCCATCAAAGTATTTCTTCATTTCTGTTACAGTATTCTGATTTCTAGCATTTCCTTTGGATTCCTTCCTAGAGTTTCCATCTTTCTGCTTTCATTTCACATCTGTTCTTGCATGTTGTACACTTTTTCCACTAGAGCCCTTAGCATATTTAACTATCACTAATGTAAATTCCTTGTCAGAGAATTACAAAACCTCTGCCATGTCTGTCTGGTTCTAACACCTGTTTTGTCTTTTCAGATTGTGATATTCACATTTTAGCATGCTTTGTAAATTTTTTGTTGAAAGCTAGTTATGTTGTACTGGTAAAATGAACTGAGGTAAATATGCCTTTAGACTGGTAAAAGCCATACTGTTTAGGCTCTGGTAAAATAATTTCCCTCAATGGAAGGCTTTTGTTAAGAACAAAACAGTCTGGACACATTTCAAAATGTTACTTTCTCCTCCCCCTGCTGGAAATATGAGAGGATTTCCCTACAGTCTTCACAGTGAGAACCTGCAGGGGCTCTTAAGTATAACTCATGAAAGTGTGGGGATTCCCTTAAGATTGAAGACTGGGACCCCCTGGAGTTTTCAACTCTGAAACTAGTCCATACTGAGTCTCAGGCAATTTGTCAATCATAGCTTAATTGTTCCTACAAGTCTCCAGTGGAGGGCTTTTGCTCCTGGATTTCTGCTCCATGTAAGCTGTTATTATTTGTATCCATATCTTTCTCTAGCTTTCAATTCTCTTGACCTCAATTCTCTTATGGATTTATTCAGTTGTTTTTCAGCGTGTTCAGCTTTTTTCCTGTTGAAAGGCTAGGGTAATAACTTTCCAGCTCTTTATATTTAAATCAGAAACCAGAAGTCCTCCTCTATCCACTTTAAAGAAATTCAAAATATCTTTGCATAGTGTGTGCATGTCTATTGATATGTCATTTCAGATTGTGTGACAACCACATAATTGGGAGCTATGTTTATCAATATGAATTTACAATTACTCTTTTCAATTTTGGTTTAAATGAATGAAATAAACAAGAAATAATGTCCTTCAGCCTATTTCTTACAAGTGTGTTATAAATAAGAGTATTGAAACTGTGGCATTTACTACATAAGACAACTATAAATATATAAATAATCTCTCTTAATGTTTTCTTGCTTATTTAAGATTGTTTTTAAAAAACAGACATTTGTTAAATTATAAACAAACACCTATTGGATCTGTGACTTACACAAATTTTTGTTTTGTAATTTTGAATGTTTGTGAGCAACTTTCAAATACAAGGAGCATGAAATTGGTATTTTCTTAGGCAGACATTTTACTTTCATGTATTTCTATGTAGGTATTAGTACATGATCTTTGGTGAGTGAGTGAAACTATCAGAATGAAAAGTACCTGCATCTGAATATCTTTCTTTGTCCTCTAAAAGTTATTGCTTTCAGAAAACACATAAGAATTATAAAAAAATTATTTGTGAAAAGTGATAATCTGAAAATATCTGCTACTAAAGTAAAATCTGAAAATTCAATTAATTTGATTGCACATGGATGGATCTAAAGGTGATTCTGAAGGAAATAAAAATCATGTATTACATTTTTATATTAGTAAATTTAGAGAATTTTATAATTTAAATACATATACAAGTATTAATTCTAAATTGTACTTTGAACTACATATGTAAAATGATTCATTGATTTATTAAATATATATACAAAGAAGATTTCATTTGTTATGGGTTGTCATGACAATAGGAATAAGTGTATATTGTTTTGCTTTCCTGTGGGATATAATAGTTTACAGAAGGCCATGACTTTGATGACAATAACTAGAAGAATGTGGATAAATTTCAATAATATATTTAAAAAGTCATCAGAGCAGTTTAGAAAGTGAATGGATGATTGAGAGCCATTTTTTCCTATGAGTATTTTTCAATTCTGGACATAGACTGAGGATCTGGATTTGAGCCTGATGCCAACTACTAGAGACAAAAGAAACCAGTAGCACATTTTAAAATTGTGCAAGGTTGACATGATGAAAGTGGAAATTTGAGCAGTTTTGTAAAGGTCATAAGGGAGTGGACAGACATAATATGAGATTTGAAGGGTCTCAAGGTTGTTGGATTATTTGGCCTGGAACATATTTGTTGAATGCTGAATTGTTCAGGAAGGTAGAAAGACAGGACAAAACTTCTGAACAGTGTAGCAAAAACTCTCATGGTCTTACTTTACTTGAAAAACAAAATCTACTGAGAGGCACCTGCATTCAAAACCATCTAGAATTTAAAGCCATAGAAGGAGAAGGGAATTGACACAGATGTTTTAAAATCCTTTTTATTTTTTGTTCCAGGCAAACGTCTAGCGACCAAAAACCAATGTTTGGCCTATGGCCAAAAAAAAAAAAAAAAAAAAAAATCCACACAAAACCCAACAAACCAACTAGCCAACCAACCAAACCTCTGCTAAATGACAAAATACGGTAGGATGTGATGTTTACATAGGACTGCAAGCACAAAAGGAAGATTTGAGGGGCCTCAAGTAACTGGCCAGTATCCCCCCTCAAGATATTTGCCAGATTTTAAATCTATATGGGATGGAAGACTGGTAAGGGGAATCATTATATCTATTTCATTTTTTTTTTTTATTACATATCTCCCTTTCCCCCCCGCTGCGGCGACGCGCCGAGAGTGGTCACTGCACAGGCGCGGCTTTCCCCGCTTGTGGGCGGCTTCTGTGTCTGTTCACGGCCGGCTTTCAGTTCGCGGGTGGCTGGCTGCGCTCCATTTGCGGGCGACCTGCCCTGCCCGTGGCGGCTTTTACCCTGTCCGTGGCAGCTTTTTGCCCTGCCCACGGCGGCTCTGGCCCGCCCATGGTGGCTTGCCATTCTCAAGGCGGTCTGCCTGCTAGGAGAGGTCCCCGGGAACCGAACCCAGGGCCTCCCATGTGGTATGCCGGCGCCCTATCCACTGGGCTATCGAGCCGGCCCTCTATTTCAGTTTTGTGGGGTGCAAAATCCTTATTTGAAAACTCTGGAGGGACATGCACTAATAATATTAGTGCAAAAGAAATAAATTGGATTTTATAAAAACAAACATACTAATAAATTCAAATCCAAATTCCCTTATGGTGATCAGCCCCACCTCTTCGTTTTCATCTTAACTGAGGGATGGAGTGATCTTCAATGGTGGAGCAAATATCTTTTGGAAACTCCATTATACTTTAATATACAATGTCCAGCATACAATAAAAATTAATAATGTGAATTGTTAAGACAATATGACGGATAAGAAGAAACACAAGAGACAGAAGTCTATAGATTAATCTCAACATCATAGATAGTAGAAATAATTTAAAATCACCATGATCAAATGTCTTAGAAAGTAAAATATAGAGCACATGTTAAAATAAAAAGAATTTTGTCAGTTTATTCTCAACACACATAATGGAGGTCAGAAAACTTAAAAGTTCAATTTGAAAAATGAATGAAAATATCTTCCAATCTAGACTTTCCTCCAGGCAAAAATTTTTTTTCCTGAAAAAAAAAAGGTGGAATAAGTAATACTAGACTAAAAAACAGGGAGCTTTAAAATTTTTAAATTTTTTATATGTTATTAGAGAAGTTGAAAGCTTAAAAAACAAACATGCATATTGTGCAGAATTCCTGTACATCACGTCTCCACCAACACCTTGCATTGTTGTGGAATATTAGTTACAGATTACGAAAGGATATCATCAGACTATTACCATTAACTAAGGTCCATAGGATGCACTTGGTATGTATTTCCCTTACATTATGAATTAGTATTGTACATTTGTTTTAGCTCATGAGAGAACACTCTCATATTTGTATTATCGATCACAGTTGATCTTCTACCACATTGTTCATACAGTCCCACGCTTTGTACACTCCATCCAAAGTATATACTCAGTGGCTCTCATTTTCACAGAGTTGTGCAGTCACCATCCCAGTAAACCTTTGAACAGTTTCTTTAGTCCAAAAGAAATATCTCCTAACCTCCAATTATTGATCATTAGCATTCCTATAGTACCTTCTTTGACATTGAGGCAAGAATATTAGAATATTGCTGTTAACTATAGCCCATAAGTTACATTGATTGTACTTTCCCAGGCATCACTATATACTTACCACCTTATTAGTGACATAAATTTGTCTAGTTCATAAGAGAACATTCTTGTATTTGTACTATTAACCATAATTCTCATCACCTCTGGGTTCACTATGTTATGCAGTCCCTAGATAATTCTCTATCTTTCTTTCATTTGACAGTTACATCCCTAGACTAACCTGTTCAGTCACAATCCCATTTAGAAAATAGCCATGTCCTACTCACTATAATGTGTTAACATCAACTCTATCCATTTCCTACTTTTATGGTAAAGTTAATTAAAACTTTTACATACATTGAGCATTATTACTCCTTCTCAGACCAACTCTTATCTCCTAATAACCTATACTCTAGGCTTTAACTCCATGAGTTTATTCTTCATATTTAGTTCATATCAGTGAAACCATGCGGTATTTGTTCTTTTGTGTCTGGCTTATTTCACTTAGCCTAATGTCCTCAAGCTTCATCCATGTTATCATATGTGTCCCAATTTCATTTCTTCTTAAGCAGCATAGGTTTCTATCATATATGTATACCATATTTTTTTATCCATTCATTGCTTGATGGATATTTGGTTGCAATTGTGAATAATGCTGTTATGAACATCAGTGTACAAATGTCTGTTCGCATCACAGTTTTCAGTTCTTCTGGGTATATTCCTAGCAGAGGGATTGCCAGATCATAAGGCAGTTCTGTATTTAGCTTCCTGAGGAACGGAAAAAATGTCTTCCACAGAGGTTGCAAAATTCTACATTCCCACCAACAGTGAAGGAGTGTTCCTATTTCTCCACATCCTCTCCAGCACCTGTCATTTTCTATTTTTTTTAAAAGTAATGGGCATCCTGTGAGGTGTGAGAAGATATCTCATTGTAGTTTTGATTTGAATTTCCCTAATAGCTAGTGATATTGAACATTTTTTCATCTGCTTTTTCACCATTTGTATTCATTCTTGGGAGAAATGTTTATTTAAGTCTTTTGCCCATTTTTTAAATTGGATAACTTACTCTTTTGTTGTTGAGTTGTATGATCTCTTTATATAGCATGGAAATTAACCCCTTGTCATATATGTGGTTTCCAAAAATTTTCTCCCATTGAGTGGGTTGCATTTTCACCTTCTTCACAAAGTCATTTTGAAGGACAAAAGTGTTTAAGTTTGAGGAGGCCTCATTTATCCATTTTTCTTTTGTTTCTCATGCTTTCAGTGTAAGGTTTAAGAAATCATAACTTATCACCAGGTTTTGAATATGTTTCCCTAAATTTTCTTCTAGGAATTTTATGGTTCTTGCTTTTATATTTAGGTCCTTGTGCATTTTTGTTAATTTATGTATAATGTGTGAGGTAGTGGTCCTCTTTGTTTCTTTTGGGTGTGGATATCCAGATCTCTTAGCACCGTTTGTTGAATAAACTGTCCTGACACAGCTGGGTGGGTTTGGCAGCCTTGTCAAAAATCACTTGACCTTAGATGTGAAGGTCTGTTTCTGAACCATCGATTCAGTTCCATTGGTCTATAGGTTTATCTTTATGCCAGTATCATGCTATTTTTACCACAGTAGCTAAGTAATATGATTTAAAGTCCAGCAGTGAGAATCCTCCAACTTTGTTCTTATTTTTAAGATGTTTCTGGCTATTTAGGTCCCATTACTCTCCAAAATAAATTTGATAATTGGGTTTTCCATTTCTTTAAAAAATACTGTTGACATTTTTATCAGGATTGCATTGAATTTATATATCAATTTGGGTAGCATTGACGTCTTCATGATATTTAGCCTTCCCATCCAGGAACACAGAATGTTCTTCCATTTATTTAGGTCTTCTTTGATTTCTTTTAGCAATGTGTTGTAGTTTTCTGAATACAAATGCTTTATGTCTTGGTTAAGTTTATTCCTAAATTTTGATTTTTGGATCACTATTGTAAATAGAATTTTTTTCCTGACTTCTTACTCAGATTGTTCATTACTAGTGTATAGAAACATTACTGAGTTTTGTGTATTAATCTTGTATCATGCCACTCTGCTGAATTCATTTATTACCTCTAGTAGCTTTTTTGTAGATTTTTCGGGATTTTCTGTGTATAGGACCATATCATCTGCAAATAGTGAAAGATTTATTTCTTCCTTTCCAATTTGAACACCTTTTATTTCTTTTTCTCAACTGATTGTTCCACCTAGAATCTCTAGCACTATATTGAACAATAGTTTGACAATGGGCATCCTTGTCTTGACCCAATCTCAACAGGAAAGGTTTCAGTCTTTCACCATTGAGTACAATCTTAGCTGTTGGTTTTTCATATATGCCCCTTATCATGTTAGAAAGTTTCCTTCAATTCCTATCTTTTGGACTGTTTTTATCAAAAAGGATACTGGATTTTGTCAAATGTTTTTTCTTTGTCAATCGAGATGGTCATGTGGTTTTTCTTCTTTGATTATTTAATGTGGTATATTATGCTGATTGATTTTCTTGTATTGAACTGCCCTTGTGCCGAGGACCAGCCTTGGCATTCAGTGGGACTACCGAAAGGTGATCGGCGTCGGCGAAAAAGACAAACACAAACACAGACAGACAAACAAAGGTGCTAGTCCAAGCTTCTTTTTTCTTTATTCTACATTCTTCATTCTATCTCTTATTCTTATTCTATATCTTATTTTATTTCTTATTCTTATTCTATATCTTATTCTTATTCTATTTTATTCTTAATTCTTATTCTTATTCTATATCTTTTATTCCTATTTTATCTTATT
>PVKH010032847.1:0-12097 GCA_004027955.1 Chaetophractus vellerosus | reverse complement strand
GAGAGGGTTGTCTATGGCCTGAACTGTGATCTATGGCTGATGGCAAAGCCCCAAAATGTGCGTAACTATTAGCGGCGTTATGCCACACTTAGGGATGTGCATGTGTGGGGTGTGGGAGGGGTGGGGGGTGGCATATGGGTACTCCTGGAATCTCTGGTAACATTCATGTAATCAATGTATCCTAAAAATATATATAGATATATAAAAAATAAATAAAAAAATTAATAATAAAAAAAAGAATCCCTATACTAGAGCTAACAAATGAATTAAGCCAAGTGGTTGGGTACAAGGTCAACATGCAAAAATCAGTAGAGTTTCTATACACTAGTCATGAACAATTTGAATAGGAAATCAAGAAAAAAAATCCATTTACAATAGCAACTCAAATATTCAAACATCTAGGAATACATTTAACCAAGGATGTAAAGAACCTGTACACAGAAAACTACAAAAATATTTCTAAAAGAAATCAAAGAAGACCTAAATAAATGAAGAACATTCTGTGTTCATGTATTGGAAGGGAAAATATTGTTAAGATGCCAATTTCACCCCAAATGATTTGCAGATAGATTAAACTTAATCCCAATCAAAATTCCAACAGCCTACTTTGCAGAAATGAAAAAAACCAATCCTCAAATTTCTTTGGAAGGGTAAGGGACTGCAAATATCTCAAAAACATCTTGAAAAAGAATAAAGTTGGAGGTCTGGCACACTTCCTCACTTTAAAGCTCATTGAAAAGCTACAGTGGTCAAAACAGCATGGTACTGGCACAAGGATGTATATATTTACCAATGGAATTAAACTGAGAGTTCAGAAATAGGCCCTGACACCTATGGCAAACTGATTTTTGACAAGGTTGCCAAGTCCACTAAATTGGAAAAGAATAATCTCTTCAATAATGCTGCTGTGAGAACTGGATAACCATATGCAAAGAAATGAAAGAAGACCTCTATCTTATGCCATATACAGAAATTAACTAAAAAAGGGGGTGGGGTGGGGTCAAAACCCTAAATATAAAAAACAGAATTACAAGTATCCTAGAAGAGAAAATACAGAAGCATCTTCAAGATCTTGTGTTATTCAATGTTTCTTAGACTTTAAGCCCAATAAACAAGCAATAAATGAAAAAATACATAAAAGAGACCTCCTTAAAACTAAAAATGTTTGAGTATCAAAGGACTTTGGCACAAAAGTGACCAGACAATCTACTCAATGGGAGAAAATATTGGGAAACCACATATCCGATAAAGGTTTAATATCCAGAATTTATAAAGAAATCCTACAATTCAATAAGAAAAAGATAAGCAACCCAATTTTAAAGTGGGCAAAAGTGTTGAATAGACATTTCTCAAAAGAAGGTTTAAATGGCTGAAAAACACATGAAAAGATTCTCAACATATCGAGCTATTAGGTAAAGGAAAATCAAAACCATAATGAGATATCATTTCACACCCACCAGAATGATTACTGAAAAAAAAAAACCAGCAAATTACAAGGATTGGGCAGGATGTGGAGAAATAGGAAATCTCAGACACTTCTCATGGGAATGTAAAATGGTACAGTCTGTTTGGCAGTTCTGTTTGGCTATTCCTCAGAAAACTAAGTATAGAATTTCCATATTAACTGGCAATCCCACTACTAGGTATATAGACAAAAGAAATGAAAGCAGGTACCCAAACAGATATTTTCACATTGATATTCATAGCACACTTCAAGATTGCCAAAAGACAGATGCAACCTAAAATGCCATCAACTGATAAAGATATAATCAAAATGTGAATTTGTGCATACAATGGAACATCATTCAATAGTAAAAAGGAATGAAGTCCTGATGCTTGTGACAATTTGAATGAACCTTGAAGACATTATGCAGAGGTAAGTAAGCCAGACACAAAAGGGAAAATATTGTCTGATCTCACTGATATGTGCTAATTAGAATAAGTAAACTCACAGTGTTAGAATCTGGAATATAGGTTACCAGGGAATAAATTGCAGGTAGAAAATGGGGACTTAATGCTTAATTTCTATAGAATTTCTATTTAGGTTGGGTTTGCCAAAGGCTGCATGCAAATTATCAGAAATGGGTTGGCTTTTATAATGGGTAATTTATTAGGGTAAAAGCTTGAGTTCTGAGGCTGTGAAAATGTTCAAATCAAAGTATCATCAGAGATGCTTCCTCACCAAAGGTCAGTTGCTAGCAGATCCTGTAGTCCTGCCACATGGCATGGCAAAATGGCAGTTCTTCCAGTCTCTCTCTGCTTTCTTCTTGAGCTCAGCTGTGGGTGATCCAGCATCTCTCCATGGGCCTCCTTTCCTTGAGCACCTCAGAGCTTCTTTGTCTTTCTGCATATGTAGGTAAACCTGGAGCTTTCTCTCTCATATGGAAGGGTCAAAATGGCAAACCTGAATTGTGGGAAGATGGTGTCACACTAACAGGCACAGTTCAATGCTCTCACAAAAACAATGGATAAAGAGCCAAAAAGCTATCCAATGGACCTGCTTTGGGGGTAAGCAGACCAGGACAGTGATACAGGACTCCCAGGAAGGTGATGGACAAAGAGATGAAGAAGCTGAAACAACAAATGTGAGTTACCAAGCTCCCACAGCAGCAGAAAGGGCTCTACTCCCTACCCCCAAGATTTTAAGCTAGGGTAAAACTCCTGGCTCACTGCAGCAGACTGAGAGGGGAACAGACATCTTCAGCTATTTCAAGGGAAAAGGGAGGGGGAGTTGGGGGTTGCTTTTCTTTAGTGAATATGGACAATAGAACCTGCTTTGAATCTCTGCCCTGAATATTCGGCACAGGAACACAAAAGCCCAGATTGAAACACCTCCATGGAAAGGTGCACTGACAAGCACCTTCTGCTGGCCAGTATGGAACTTGCACGGACAAAAACTGTATTCCGTCTGTATCCTAAAACTGGGAGAGAATCTGCGCACCACTACTGAGTACCTGGCACAATATTGATAACTTAGGACAGGCAATATTAAAGAATTAGAATAAGTGGAAGCAAAATCAAAAGGAGCTGTGAAAAAATAGGCAAGAGAGTGAAATTGGCCATCAGAGTAAATTCACCCACATATTCAGATGCCTAGGTATCAGCAAAAAATTAAAAGCCATACTAGGAAACAGGAAGAGATGGCCCAGCAAAAAGAATTAAACAAATACTCTGAAGAGATACATGATTTAAGACAATTAATCAGTGATAATCACACAACTCTCCTAAACCACTTCAAAAAATTTAAAGAAATATGTTTAAAGAAATATAGGATATTAAGAAGACACTGCATGATTATAAAGAAGAATTTGAAAGGCTGCAAAGAAATGTAACAGACCTTATAGGAATGAAAGATATGATGGATGAGATTAAAAATACATTAGAAGCACATAAGAGCATATTTGAAATCTCAAAGACAAAGTTAGTGATTTTGAACACAGAACATCTGAGCTGGAAAAGACAGGAGAACAGAAGGATAAGAGAAGAGAAAAAATGGAACAGAGTCTCAGGGAATTGGTTGACAATGCAAAACACACAAACATCCACAATATTGGTGTCTCTAAAGGAGAAGAGAATGGAAAAGGGGCAGAAAGAATATTTGAGGATATAATGACCCAAAACTTCCCAACCCATATGAAAGACATAAATATCAATATCCAAGAAGAACAATGCACTCCAAACAGAATAAAACCAAGTAGACAACAAATTTGCAGTGAGTAAACACATTGTAACTCCTTGTCATGAAACTACATGCACAGGAAATATGATTTATAATTAAAACTTTTTCCTACCCAAGGTTTTTCCCAGAGCAAGTTTAACATCTTTGTTCCACAAGCTGTAGACAAAGGAGTTCATCAAGGGAACTACATTGGTGTAATAGAAAGAAAGGTTTTTTCCATCATTCATAGACCTGGCAGAAGATGGTTGGAAGTATGCAAAGGCATTGGATCCAAAGAATATATAAATGGTCATTATAATCACACAACTCTCCTAAACCACCTCAAAGGTGTGGAAGGCTTTGATCCTGCCCTCAGTGGAATTCATGTGGAGGATGCTGGAGAGAACAAAACCATAGGAGGTAAAGATGGTGAGACTGCACACAACAATATTGGTACTCCCCACATGAACACCACCAGCTCATTGATGTAGGTGCTCATGCAGGAGAGCTGGAGCACAGGGAGAATGTCAAAGAAATAATGTTTGATGCTGTTGGCATCACAGAAGGTCAGTCTCAGCATGCATCCAGTGTGGGCCATAGCATCAGAAAATGCCATCAAGTATAAACCAAATATAAGGTTGGCGCACACTTTAGGGGACATGGCAATGTTATGCAATAATGGATTGCAGATGGTGCACCCTTGGTACAAAATAGTATTTTTTCTGTGATAAAAAGCTTATCAACATTTTAGGTGTAAAAACAAGAATAACAGAAACCTATAAAGGTCAAGTTAAAGAGGAAAAAGTACATGGGGGTGTGAAGGTGGGAATTAAAATTATCAAGCCCAAATTTCCAAGCATGGTGAACAAAAACATTGGTAGAAATAGGGAAAAGGGGGCATTTGTAGACCTGGGTGGACTGTTAAACCCACCAGAATGAATCCACTCACAAAATGGCCATTTCCAGGAGCCATTCTGCTCTGTTGCATCTGTGAATATAAGAGAAAAGGCTTACATTGCAGGCCAACCCAGATCCACCCACAATACCTCCTCCCACAGTAGCAGGCCTTTCAAAGGGAATGTCTGGTATTAGTTCAACTTGGACTCATAGAATCTGTACCAAGTTTACACATATTTCCCAGTAGAAGAGTCTTTAAATCTAAATATAATAAAGAACGCCTACAACTTACCCCACAGAGTGAAGACCAGTGCTGCCATATAAAAACTTGACTACTGGACAACCCAAGGGAAACAAGAGAAGGAAGATGGACCAGGAAAGAATCCTTCCCTCTCATTTCATCATCCCTTAATTGACCTGAGCTCTCCCCTCTGGAGAAAAAATGGAAGCGGCTCACTGACAAACTGGAATGGTCTCTCACACAGTTTAAATATTAGTAGGAGTGAGAATCATGGGCATTGCTTCTAGGTCAAACTAATGGACCAGAGTCTAGAAGTCTAGAAGCTGCCCCAAGTCACAGATTAAAAGCCATTTCCAGGGGGGAGAGAATTGCCTCCCTGGAAAAGGAACATCCACACTGACATATGGGAACCTTCATGGCCCTATGTCTCTGAACATTCTCTGCTGCCCCATCAAACAGATTCTTGGTCTGGATTCATTTGTGTGCCAGGTTTGCACAATATGGAGTAAAAGCAGCATGCCCTAATCTCTGGTTTCCATCTCAAGATAAGGGATATAATATGACCAGAATTCAGGAACTCACCCTCTTTAGACAGAACACCTCCGAGCTTCCTGGTCAATGTTAATTACTCCTGTGTACCTTGAAGGGCAATTTTGAACTCAGTGATTTTGGTGTCTTTGACTCGAAGAGGATGCAGACTAGATTTAATTTCCCTTATGCCCTAGAAATCATTCAAAATTGCTTTTCACATTGAGCACTCTCAAGCAGGAGAGAAAACCTGAACTCTCCTTTGAAAAGACACTGATGATTTACTGTTCATTAAATTATATAAGGCATTGTTATAAACAGGTAGAAACTTGCTTTCTTTAGTCTGCAGGGAACAGATTCTGCAAGTAGTAGGGAAATAACAGAATCTTATATATTTACAAGCTGAACTACAAATTGTCATCAGTCCATAGCGGCTCAATAATTTACTCAAATTTTCGCTTTACCCTAGGGATTGAACATCTCCCATTGTGGAGCAAAAATGGGACTCAAATATCCATATATCATTACCAACTCTGTCTCTGGAGAGAAATCTGTCTCTTGCCTTGTATTATTTCATTCTTTCATCACATATCCAAAGTAGTATTTCCACATTTGTCTTGTCAACAGGCTTCTTTATTCTTTATTAGAAATTTCTCAAGAATTACAGTAACTCGCTGCAGATGTTGTCTCTTCTGGGATATCTCCAAATAAATTTTAAGGCTTTGCCTTCTTTCTACTATCTTTATTCCTAAACACCTACTGAAAATTTCTACCTGAATATCCTTAATGGTCCTTAAATGGAAGCCCAAGTTTCCCAACAAGGTAAACACATACATTGCTAGAAACAGGAAGAACAGAAGGAGTTGGAGATCTGGTGGTTTGTTTTTCCCATCAGAATGAATTGAGACACAAAAGAGCCATTTCCACTAGCCATTCTGATCTGAGGTATCTGTGGGCACAAAGAAAAGGGTTATTGTAGAAGGCAATGTAGATCTTCCTACATATCTCCTCCTACAGGAATGGGCTCTACAATGGGAGTGTCTGAGACCATAGAAACTTCCTTTACCACTATCATGATCTTGAATGTCACTGACTTCTCCTTATTCAAGTCCTAAACTAAATATAACAAGAGCACCCCCAACATAGCCTACAGAGCAAAAGAATATGCTGCCATAGGAAACATGACTACTAGAAAACCAAGGGAGAAGGGAAAAGATGGACCAGGACAGAACTGTGTAGCTTCATCTCTTCATTTCTTCATTCACCTGAGCCCTCCCCTCATCATTAACACTGAAGGCAGAGGACCTAGCTACCTGGAGCTGGCCTCCAATGCATGCTAGACCCTGGTGGGGTGTGAACCATGAACATTATTTCTACATCAAAACTAAGGGACACAGGCCTAGGAGAGATTCAGTGGCTTCCCCAAGTCACAGAGTAAAAGCCAAAAATCTACAAGAGTGAGTTCCCTCCATGGACACATAACTTATGCACAGGAACATTGAGGCTCCTATTGACTCTGAACATTCTCTACTGTCCCTCAACGAGATTCTTCCACTGATTGACTAGAGTGGCAAAACTGCACAAAATGGCCAAGAAAACCACATGCCTTAATGCCTGGACTTTAGTCTCAAAATATGGAAGATATAAAATGAATAGAATTCAGGAGCTCACCTTCTTTAGGCTATAAAACCTCTGAGTTTCCTGATCACACTTATTTACCTGTGTGGTCCTTGAAGGGCAATTTCGAACTCAGTGATATGGGTCCTTACCACCTAAGAGGATGCAGACCAGACTTAATTTCCAATATGCCCTCAAAGTCATTCCACTCAAGCAGTAGAAAACAAAGGACTTTTTTATTATAATCACATTTGTCGCTTGATTAGCTCAGAAGTTTTAATATGAGCTTAATGATATAATGCACTTGGTTACAAACAGGTGAAAAGGGACAGAATCTGTGTATAATTGGGAAGTAAGGGGAATGTACTTACACCATGGACCACATTATCCCTTTAGTTCTTTAAGGACCAATATCTTCCTCAAATTTTCACATATCTCTTGGGATTGTAAATCCACCATGCAGAGATAAAATGAAAATTCCCATCTCCCTGCCATCTTCAACTCTGAAAAAATATACTTATTATATTGTTTTTATTCCATCACTCTTCCCATATCCTACTGTAGATTTTTTTCTGCAAGTGTTTTGCCTCCAGGATTCTGTATCTCTATATACAGAAATGTTCAAGGATGGCTGTAACAGACATCAGTTGTTGTCTCTTCTATGATATCTCCAAAATAAATGTCCTCCATCCTTTCCCACAGCCACCACCATAATTTAGGCACTTATTTTGTAATTGACCTATATCACTATAAGTAGCTTTCAATCATTATTCTAGAATTTTCCACACATACACCTTAATTCGGCTATCTACATTGCTGCTAGAATTATCTCTGTAAGCACAGTTCTATTGCTTCCTACTTCAAGAAATTTCAGGGTTTCTCCTTTACCCACTGGGTATTTTTTAAGCTATTTATTTAAAGTATAAGTTCCCATGGTAAAATTTTATATAAAAACCATGATATGTAAGGTATCTTGGGAATGTAAGATTGGTTCAATTTCTGAATATTTACCAGTGTTATTCACCCTATCAACAGGGTAAAGAAATAAAACTGTGATCATCAGATACAGAAAACACATTTAATAAATTTCAGTATTCATTCACTATACTAGAGCAATAGACATGGAGATAGATTAGATAGATAGATAGATAGATAGATAGATAGATAGATAGATAGATAGATAGATGTTGATATATATAGATAGAAGGAAAGTTCCTCAACCTGTTGAAGGCATCTACAAAAAAATCTACAGATAACTTCACAATTAAAGGTAAAAGGGTAAAACCTTTATCCCTAAGTTCAGAGGTAAAGCAAAGAGTTCTACTCCTTCTCTGACATTTTACTATAGGTCCTAGACACTGTATTAAGGCAAGAAAAAAGAAATAAATGGTATTCATATAGGAAAGGAAGAAATAAGATTTTCTATATTAGCAAATGTCTTTATTGTCTACAAAGAAAATACAAACAAATCGAAAAAGAAATTCTAGTAGAATTTATAAAAGAGTTTAGGCATATATTTTTATATATTTGTAATGAATAATTAGAAATCAAAATTTTCAAAATGCAGTTCCATTTACAACACCAAAAATATGAATTCATTCTGGATAGATATAATAAAATATGAGCAATATCTATACAATGCTGAGGGTGAAATATTAATGAATAATGAAGGAAGACATATAAATGGAAAAACTAAGTATATATATTTATGAATTGAAATATTCAGTATTGTTAAGATGTCCATCATCTCCAAACTGGTGTAAACATTCCATGCAATTACAAAGAATCAGAAAGATATTTCTCAAATTTCCATGAAAATCAAAGGAACAAGAATATTCAAAACTGTTATGCAAAAAAAGAAAGTCAAAGGAATAACACTACCTGAATTCAAGACTTACTATGATAGATTGAATCATGTCCCCAACAAAGACGTATTCAAGTCCTAATCACCAATCTACTGGTTATGGGCTCATTTGTAAATAAGACCTTCAAATACCCTCTTTAGATGAGGCCCAAATGAATCTGGGCAGGCCTTAATGTTATATGACTGGAATCATTATAAACAAAATAAATTTGCACGTGAAGGTATGAGCCACAAGAGGAGATAGACAGAAACAAATTCCTATGTGACAGAGGCAGAAATTGGTTGCCACAATTCACCAACAGTACACTACAGACTTCAGCAAACATATGGCCATGTGACTACTAGACTTTGGAATTCTAGCCTCCAAATTGTAAGTCAATAAGTTGTTGTTGTTAAAGCCAACTAGTTCCTGGTATTTGCTATAATAGCCCTGGTAAACTAAGAGAATGCTATAATAATTAAGACTGTTGTTTAAAATGGGATGGTGTATGGGAATCTCATATTTTATGCATGACTGTTCTGTAAATCCACAACATATCTAAAAAAGAAAAAAAAGACTGTGATATTGACAAAAGTATAGACAAATTGATAAGACAGTAGAGACTTCAGAAATAAATGCAGAGATCATCAATTAATTTTGAGAAAAGTGGAAAGACAATTAAAAGAAGAAAGTAGCAATATTTTAAAACAGGGAGCCTGGAATAGTAATATATTAATCCAAAAACAAAAGGAGAAGAACTTCCATCCATACATGATACCATTAATAAAAATGAACTATAGATCAAAAGGTAAAGTTGTAAGAGATACAGAAGAGGCAAAAAAGGAAAAATCTTTGTAAAATCAGGTTGCAAAGATTTCTTAGGTGGCGTACCAAATGCACATTCCATAAAAGAACAAAAGGTTAAATTGGATGTTGTTAAAATGAAAACCTTAACTTCTAAGAAAGACAATATTAAAAGAATGAAAAAATAAGCCACAGAATGCAAGAAAAACATATATCAAATAAAAGTACTTATGTCCAGAATATAGAAAAAATACTTAAAACCTAACAATAAGAAACCAAAAATACAATAAATAAATGAGCAAAAGATGTGAACAGACATTTTACCTAAAAGTTAAATGGATGGCAAGCACATGAAAACATGCTCAATATCATTACTCATTGGGGAAATGTAAATTAAAACCTCAATGCTATTACAAATCTATTAGAATTAATAAAATTAAAAATATATTGGAATATACCTAAGGATGAGGAGTAACTGAAATACACAAACATTACTGGTGAGAATGCAAAAGGGTACAGCCAATTTGGAAAAGAGTTTGGCAGTTGGTTATAAAGTTGTCCACTCCAAGTTAACTACCAAGTAAATGAAAACTTGTGTTCACAGAAAAACTTTATAATTATTTTTATCCTGATTTCATCATTCTTTAACTTATTAATGGATAAATAAATCCTACAACATCCATACAATGAATCCTACTCAGCAATAGAGAGTAATGAATTATCAACACGTTTAACAGAATGTATAAATCTCAAATTCATTATGGTAAGAGAAAGTCAGACTAAAAAAACTACATATTGTATTTTTATATTTATATGACATTCTGGAAAAGGCAAAATTATAGCAACAGAAAGCATATAAGTGGTTCCAAAGGATGGGTGTGTGAGGAACGTTTGATTATAAAGGGACATGGAAGAAATCTCTCAATGTTTGTGATAGTTTGTGTAATACATGAGTTTGAAAAAAAAACTTACACAATTGTAAATTAAAATATCTGAATTTTACTCTATTTAAGTTATACTTTAATAAAATTCAAATATCCCACCACCCACTACAACACACAGGTAAACATGTTAATAAAGAATGAGATTCCTTTTCACAACTTCACATCTACTAAAATGGTTAAAATTAGAAACTGAAAGTCGCAAGTATTCGTGAACATTTGAAACAATTTGAACTTATCTACATTAAGGGTAGGTATAGGAAATCACTTTGTGAAACAGTTTGGAAGTTTCTTGTAAAGATAAGCATATACTAACACTACGACCTAGAAATTCAACTCCTAGATATTTCTCAAGTAATAGAAATACATATAATTCAAAAGACCTTGCACATACATACTGATAACAGCTGATTAATTTTGTTCAAAATCTGAAATAACCCAAATTCTAAGAGAAAGTCAGTCCATAAACTTGTAAATGGATAAAAAAAAGAATTATATATTCCTACAATGAGATATTATTCAGTGAAAAAAGAATAAATTACTGAAACCCACAAAATACCATGCTAAATGAAAGAAAAGGACAAAAGAATACTCATCATATGATTCCATTCGTATGAGATTCCAAAATGGGCAAAAATGAATATATAGTGGTGCAAACTATATGGATGGTTGCTTGTGTTTAGGTTTGAGAATTAGTCACAAAAGGTAAGAGGAAACATTCTAGTATGATGGAAGGAGTCTATAATGTATTCTTTGTGGGAACTTGATTGGTGTATAATTACGTGGCCAGCAAGCTATATACATACAAATTGTACATTTTGCTATATGTAAATTGCATCTCTAAATTAAATTTAGAATATGAAAATTTATAAATCTCAATATTTCTGTACTAATTATCCAAATGCTCCATTGAAAAATATTATGGAAACCTAGTGTGTTTTGTTGATAACACAGCTCCAATCCCTAATATTGACATCAGTAGGGAAATCCATACCCTTCCATGCCTCCATCAGAGGCACAATAATGGGCTAGGTGAATAAGTAGGTTTATGTAGACTAAATCACTGGTGTTTCTATAAAAGAAATTCTGACTTTTGTTAAATCCACTTCTAAAACATGGATAAAGCCAGGGAAGCTGAGGCAAACATAGTTAAAATTCAGAAAAGAAACAAGGTACCTTGAAACGTTCAT
This sequence comes from Chaetophractus vellerosus, assembly GCA_004027955.1. Classification (NCBI taxonomy): domain Eukaryota; kingdom Metazoa; phylum Chordata; class Mammalia; order Cingulata; family Chlamyphoridae; genus Chaetophractus; species Chaetophractus vellerosus. The sequence continues at coordinate 377 of PVKH010032847.1, read as the reverse complement.
CTCTTCCATTTGGCTTGCGCTGCCAAAGTAGGATGATCACTGGCCTCCCCAGCATGGCCTGTACTTTCCCAGAGAGGCTGTCGCAGCTCCCCCCCAGCTTCCTCCCTGCCCCAGGTGGGCCTGGGGCTTAGGCTAGATTGGCAATCTCATCTAGATGGAAAAAAGTCAGTCCCTACCAGCACTGTGATTTTCAGTCAGCCCCGCTTCCCCTCATGTCAGGTACAGAGTTAAGATGGCAGCCACCAGCCTCGTTCTGACTTGTACAGGTTCAAACTTTAGTTGTTTTTAGGATTATACTTTAGCCCACTGAATTTACTAATCAGTAGCTGAAGTTGGTGCCCAACCTCTCTCTCTCCCCAGTTTTGGGAAGTGGAACT
>PVKH010032846.1:0-12096 GCA_004027955.1 Chaetophractus vellerosus | reverse complement strand
ATACATTAAAAAAAAAACTATTATATGGATAAATCCACTCTCTCACAGTTGACACTTCACCTAATACTTTAAATGGATCCTTACATCCACAAATATCACATGGCTCTCAAAAACTATGCAAAAAAGAGCAGTCCCCAGGAAATCTCAAATCAGAGTCACTGCCCTGAACCTCTATGCTGTAGAAGACCTGTGTTTCTAGCCTCTGGAATGGCCCAGGGAGGCAGCTAGTGGAAGAGAAGTTGGTGTCTATTCAACTGGTGCTAGAAGACTGGAAGCTCATATAAATAGTGATGCAAAAAACCGACTGTCTTTCCTTCTATCCACAGACGTTCCTCAGGCTTCTCTTTGGAAATGTGATTTCCTGACTTAACCTCTAATAGCAAATTGAGGATGCTATAGAAAAGGATCTGCTCAGTCCTTATTCCACCCCCTCAACTGCATGTCACACATTCACCTAGAAAGACTGGCCTCCAGTCTCTCTCCTCACTACACTACTGCTGTCCTACTTCTTCTCAAAAGAAAGTAAATTATCTAAATTCTATTAAACTAGAACCACATGTATTTCCCTTATGTCATTATGCATTTGAAACTATGCCATGTATAAGTAGGCACTGAACCAATACAATTCTCTACACCTTATGTCTGAAGCAAGGATGTGGATTAAGAGCTTCTTCAGCTCCCAGTGGAAAGTTCTCTTTGTATTTATGCTGATTGGGAGAATCATTATCATTTCTCTGCCATTCTGGGAGAAACGTGGAAGTCACCTGTAGAGCCAAAATAGGAAAAAGGAATTACAAGATTGCTTATGCCTAAAACAGTGCTTTTCACAGAGTATGTGCTCATCAAATGCAAGGTGAATCGGTCAGTTGACCCTGGTTGTAGTCTTGACTCTGCCGTTTTCTAGTTGAATCAGCTTAGTCAAGAACCACAACTTTTCTGGCACTCAGGTTCCTCACCTTTGAAATAAAATTATATTAAATGAGTGCTTTTAACTCTTTAGAAGTTGAACATTTTTTTTAATCTTACATGTGACCCCATAAGGTAAACAGATAACAGGTATGGTAGATTGAATTATGTACCCTAATTTAGACATGTTTTTAATCTTAATCCACATTTCCATGGGTGTGAGCCCATTGTAAATAGAATCTCTTGAAGATGTTATTTTTAGTTAAGATGTGGCCCAACTGAATGAGGGTGGGTCTTAAACTGTATTACTCAAGGCCTTACAAAGAGAAGCTGGAAGTCAGCAGAAACCTGAAGAAAAAGAAAAAAAAGAAGGTGACATTACCATTTAATGATGTGAAGCAGGGATTCAAGCCAAGGAACCCTAAGGATTGCAGGCGGCTAACATCAGAACATAATCAGCCCTGGGAAGAAGCAAGCCTTCTAGCCTCCTAAACTATGAGACAATAAATTCCATTGTGTGGTATTTGTGATAGTAGCCTGTAAAACTAAGACAACAGGTAACTCTGTGTGTGTGTATGTGTGTGTGTGTACTAGTTGGGGTGAAAGGGATAGAGTTCTACCCATTGGCCCATTATCCCTCTCCCTGATGACCACTGAGCAATCATAGTATGGTGAATAATTGCAATTGTGTAGCCATTCCTCTACACAGGCAGTAATATTCTATGTGTATTTGCATCCTCTTTGGTGATGTAATTATTATGTGCTAACATACCCAACTATAGAGCAATGTTTTCCAAACTGTGTTCTTCCTAGGGTTTTATAGAGGTGTTCAGGACTCTCTTGGGGATGAGAAGGCCCATAAAAGCAGCCCAGTAGTTGGGGTTCACTGACTTCCCTATTCCCAAACCCACAACTTCACCCAGAGCATCTTTGCTTTTAGCTATTTTATATATTTCAGGGCCATGTAAAATTTCTTTGATAAAATGATTTTGTTGTTTTAAAGGTTTGAAATTCACTGTTCTGGAGCAGAGATTCTTAAGCACTTTTCCACCTTGAATCACGAGAAAAATGGCATTGATAAGTGCCTCACAGTCCCATGGACATGCCCAGAGTTGTAGGCAGTAACTCTACCCTTTTCCTCCCTGTCATGAATGCATAAAGGAACGCAAGAGAGTGAAAGGAATATTACTATATGGCTAGTCTGAATATATGTATTTGTCCCTCCTTTATGGGTAAAATAATATCTGTTCCACCACTGTAAAAAAGAAATGAATAGGGTATATTAATATTAACTTAAAAACAGATACTTCTTTATTTGCATTCTATCCAAATACAGCAACTTTAGCAGCCATAAAAAATTAGGTTTGGTATTTAAAAACAAAATAACTAAAATACATCACAACATACTAAGGAAAACTATTTGCCTTCTTAGTTACCTCGTGATTCATAACTCATCTTCAAGACTGCACTGGCAAGTCAGCAGGCCTGAGGGACCAGATCTAAGATGGGTTTTCTTTAAATTCCTTCTAAATTATGGGGTTTAAAAGAGATGAGATCAAAGTACATTGTCAAGAAAGTGAAAAGACAGCCTGCAGAATTGGGGAAAATAGTAGTAAATCTTATATCTGATAAGAATTTAATATCCAGAGTATATAAAGAATTCCTACAACTCAACAACCAGAAGACAACCCAATTAAGAAAAGGAGAAAAGACTTAAATATACCTCTTTCCAACTAAGATATACAAAATGCACAATACACATATAAAAAGAGTCTCAACATCATTAGTAATTAGAGAAATGCAATTGAAACCACAATGAGATATCATTTCACATCCACTATTATTAAAACAAAACAAACAGTTTCAACACAAGAAAATTAATTAGTGTAATAAACCACCTTGATAAATCACACGAGCCTCTCAATTGATGGAGAAAAGGCATTTGACAAAATACAGCACCCTTTCTTTATAAAAAACACTCCAAAAGATAGGAGTAGACGGTAGCTTTCTCAATATGGTAAAGTGCATATATGACAAACCTACAGCTAGCTTATACTCAATGGTGAAAGACTGAAAGCTTTCCCGCTGAGGTTGGGAACAAGACAAGGATGCTCAGTGTCACCACTGCCATTCAGTATTGTGCTAGATGTTCTAGCTAGAGCAATTAGGATAGATAAAGAAATAAAAGGCACCCAAATAGGAAAGGAAGAAGTAAAATTTCACCATTCACTGATGATATGATCCTATATCTAGATAATCCTGAAAAATCCTCAAAAATGCTAATAGAACTAATAGACGAGTTTAACAAAGTGGGGGGTTCAAGATTAATACACAAAAATCAATAGCATTTCTATACATTACTGGTGAGCAATCTGAAAAGGAAATCAGAAAAAATTCCATTTGTAATAGTGACTAAAAGAATCAAATATTTAGGAATAAATTTAAACGAGGACATAAAGGACCTGTATTCAGAAAACTATAAAACATTGCTAAAAGAAAATGAAGAAGATGTAAATAAATAGAAGGACATTCTGTTTATGGATTGGAAGACTAAATATTGTTAAAATGTTAATTCTACCCAAACTGATTTACAGATTCAAGACAATCCCAATATAAATCCCAACAGCCTCTTTCACAGAAATGGAAAAGCCAATGATCAAATTTATTTGGAAGGAGAAGGGTCCCTGAATAGCCAAAAATGTCTTAAAAAAGAACAAAGTTGGAGGACTCTCACTTCCTGACTTTGAGGTATATTACTTAGCAACAGTGGTAAAAACAGCATGGTACTCACATAAAGACAGACAGATTGACCAGTGGAACCAAATCAAGAACTCAGAAATAGACCCTCACATCTGCAGTCAAGTGATTTTTGACAAGGCTGTCAAACTCTCTGAGCTGAGCCAGAATGGCCTATTCAACAAATGGTGCTGAGAGAACTGGATAGCCATATCCCAAAGAAAGAAAGAGGACCCCTATCTCACACATTATACAAAAATTAACTCAAAATGGCTAAAGGACCTAAATATAAAAGTAACAACCATAAAACTCCTAGAAGAAAATGTAGGAAAACATCTTCAAGATCTTGTGGTAGGTGGTAATTTTTTTTTTTTTTTGTAGATTCTTAAACCTTACACCACAAGCACAAGCAACAAAAAAGAAAATAGATAAATGGGACCTTCTCACAATTAAACACTTTTACACCTTTAAGGACTTTGTCAAAAGGGTGAAAAGTTAGCCAACTGAATGAGATAGAATATTTGGCAATCACATATCCAATAAGGGTTTAATACCCATGATATATAAAGAAATCATACAAGACAACAATAAAAAGACAAACTACCCAATTGAAAAATGGGCAAAAGACTTGAAAAGATAATTGTCCAAAGAAGAAATACAAATGCTGGGAAAAAAAACATGAAAATAATGTTCAACATCGCTAGTGATTAGGGAAATGCAAATCAAAACTACAATGAGATATCATTTCACACCTATTAGACTGGCCATTATTTAAAAGTCAGAAAACTGTAAATGTTAGGTCTGTTTGTCTGTTCCTAAGGAAGCTGAATGTAGACTTGCCATGTGACCCAGCAATGCTATTACTAGGCATATACCCAGCAGAATTGAGAGCAGTGACACAAATAGACATCTGCACACCAATGTTCATAGCAGTATTATTCACAATTGCCAAAAGTTGGAAACAACCCAGGTGTCCATCAACTGATGAATGGATAAACAAATGGTGGCGTATACACACTATAGAATATTATACAGCTATAAGAAGAAATGAAGTCGTGAAGCACATGACAACATGGATGAACCTGGAGGACATTATGTTGAGTGAAGCGAGCCAGACACAAAGGACAAATACTGTATGATTGTGCTGTTAAGAACTAAATATATTATGTAAACTCAGAGTTAATAATTAGAGTATAGGTCACCAGAAAATAGAGTGAGAATAGAACATGGAAAGCTGAAGGTTAATCTGTGCAGAACTGGTTTTTAAAAAAGGCTGTTTGTAAATCTTTGGAAATGAATAGAAATCGTGAAAGCATATCATAGTGTTTGTAACTAGCAGAGTTATTATTATGGGTATGACAGTGGTTGAAAATGTAAGTCTAAGGTCATGTGTATTACAGAAGGAAAGCTAAAAAATGTAGCATGGGACTGTATAGCATAGTGAAATCTCATGTAAATTACAAATATGGGTGATATTGCATATATGACTATTTTTACAAAATATATTTACGAGGATACTAGAAAGAAGGAAACAGAACAGCAGCTATGTACGGCAGAGAACGCATAGAGAGATTGAGAGGTGATGAGTTTTGTTTTTTTTTTTTTTGGTTTATTATTATTATTACTATTGGAATAATGAAAATGCTCAAAAATGGTTGAAGTGATATTTGCACAATTATGTGATTATGCCAAATACCATTGATTGTACACTTTGGATGGAAGGATGCTTTATTAATATATATCAATAAAATTGATTTGTTAAAACAAACAAACAAAAGAAAATAAATGTTGGCAAGGATGTGAAGAAATTGGAACCTTCAAGTATTGCTGGTAGGAATATAAAATGGTTCAGCCACTGTGAAAATTAGTTTGGCCCAAAAAAATTAAACATAAAATATGACACACTATTCCACTCCATATAAATACCGAAAAGAATTGAAAACAGGAATTAAAACAGATACTTGTATACAACATTCATAGCAGCATTATTCACAATAACCAAAAGGTGGAAAGAGCCTGTGATGGTTTGAAGATGTATGGACCCCCAAAAATCATGTTCTTAAAGCTAGTCCATTCCTATGGCTGTAAACCTATTGTAAATAGAGCCTTCTGATTAGGTTACTTCAGTTAAGGACCCTTTGATCAGGTCACTTCAGTTAAGACATGGCCCAGGATGGGTCTTAATCCTCTTACTGGAGTCCTTTATAAGAGAATGTAATTCAGAGAGAGAAAATAGAAAGCCACAAAAGCTAGAACTGAAAGCAGTAAAACCCAAAAGAGAAAAGATCGTCCAGCAGATGCTGCCATCTGCCTTGCCATGTGACAAAGGAGTCCAGAAGCACAAGCAGCCAATCTTTGGAGAGAGAGCATCACCTAATGATTCCTTGATTTGGACATTTTCATGGCCTCAGAACTGTAAGCTTGTAAGTTAATAAATCCCCATTGTAAAAGCCCACCCATTTGTGGTATATAGCCTTTGGCAGCTTTAGCAAACTAAAACACAACCCAATTGTCCATCACGAAATGATGAGGTACCACTTATGCACATCTCAACAGGATCTCATTGACAGCCAAAGTAGATATGATCCCAAATAGAGAAGCTCTTCAGGGATATGGAGACATCCAGACTCTATACCCAGGGCAGACAGCTCAGGAATTTGGCCCCTTCCCAGTGGGCCCTAATCTGGTATTTAGGCTCCCCATTGTGACTGGGTTAGACTCAGCAGTGGTTTCCCTATGTATGGCTCTTCTGTCCTTCTATTTGAACCTATAATTAGTACTAGACTTGGTAAGTGTACATCCAAGAGACTTAATCTTTGGGCTGTCCATGTGCCAGCTGAGCCCTGAATCTCAATGGAGATTCACCCAGGACAACTAAAGGGGAGGAGATGATGGGCAAACAACATACCAAGGAACTGAGAGTGCCTGCAACTGCAAGCAAGATAGTCCCATCCATCAGATGTATGGGATCGAAGGCCCCCTCAATTCATGGTGGAGTGGGCATCACCATCCCAGAGTCCTCAGGATTGGAAAACAAACTATCAACTAAAATAAACTTACTAGGATTCTACTATAGATTTATTGTGACTCTAGCAATGGAAGAAATACCATTGTTGTGGAGGCAGTGACCCATGGATGTTCTGGGGTTAGGGAGAGTGAAAAACAGGTGTAATAGGGGGCCATTTTTGGGACTTGGGATTCATCCTGAATCATATTACAATGACAAATACAGGCCATTATATATCTGGCCATAACCTACAGAGTTGAGTGGGAGAGAGTATAAACTACAATGTAAACTATAATCCATGCTTAGTGGCAATGCTCCAAAAATGTGTTTATCGATTAAAATGAATGTACCACACTGATGAAAGATGTTGCTAATGTGGGAAAATGTAGGATATATGGGGAGCGGGGCATATGGGAATCCCCTATATATTCTCTGTAACATTTATGTAATCAAAGTATCTTTTAAAAAATAAAAAAAGTGAGAAATAAAGAATGATGGATAAACAAAATGTTGTATAGACATACAGTGGAACGTTATTCTGCTATAAAAAGGAATGACATTCTTGTACATACTACCATATGGATGAACCTTGAAAACATGTTCGGTAAAATAAGCCAGACACAAAAGGACAAACAAATTATTCATAGAGACAGATAGTAGATTAGAGGTTACCCAGTGCTGGGGAGAGGGAGAAATGAGGGAGTTATTGCTTAATAGGTACAGCGTCTCTGTTTTGGTTGATGAAAAATTTTGTTACTGGATGGTGATGATGGTAGCACAACATTGTAAATGTAATCAATGCCACTGAAATGTACACTTAAGAATAGTTAAAGGGAACCAGCTGTGGCTCAATTGGTTGGGCTCTGGTTTACCACATGGGAGGCCCGGGGCCTCCTTGAGAAGGCAAGCCGCCGCGAGCAGGCAAGCCGCCGCGCGGTGAGCTGACTCAGCGGGATGCCGCACCAGGGGGAGACAAGCAGACACAGGAAAACGCAAAAGCAAGATGAACACAGCAAGCACAAGCAGCAAGGGGGGATATCTAAATAAATAAATAAATAAGCTTTAAAAAAAAAGAATAGTTAAAATGGTAAATTTTATGTTGTATATATTTTACCACACACACACACATACACACACAAGAGATGAGAATCACAAAACATTTGGAGGGATGTGAGGGGACAATATGGAGGATTAAAGGAGATGATTTGATGTGTCCTTGTTCTTAAAGCCTGGTATGTTTAAAGTGTGTGTGTGTGTAAATATATAGAGAAAATATTAATTAATGTTTTAATCATTGCCCATAAACAGTAATAATTGAAGTTTTCCAAATAAAATTGTTTATATAACCACAATCCCCATAATCAAGAATCAAACTTTCAAATGAATCAGTGCAAAATCAATTATGAGTAAAACTGAGACAATGCAGCCTTTCTTCCTCCTACCCAGTCCCCCACATACTCGATGCACTCTATACAGTACTGGGATGGGGATGTGTACCCCACCATCCCAATCCCAAAGAGTGTATCTGTTGGGTTTATGGAACCACACATTTTGGAGCTAGAAGGAAATACCTGTGGTTTGGGTACCTCTCTGACCTACTGGGAATGTGAGGTGAGACCTAGTGGCCCCCTGAATACTCCTTCATAATTTAAGCATGAAACGGCCTTTTTGGTGTGTCTATAGGGTGATTTGGGGTTATGGTCCAGGTCTTTTATTTCAGATTCTTCCTTATCACTTCAAACCTTCATATATAATCAATTCCAGGGAAATTATCATTATCTTTGTGCCCAAATGAAAGAAAAAGGCCACCTGGCCTGAGTTAGTTTTTGATGGAGGCATACCATGAACTCAAAGAAATCTAATTTAAAATTAATTTATTACAAATATATTAGAAATCAAAGCAGTTATTTTTATGTCAGATATGCCACTGAAATATATATACTTATTAGAATAACACATGCACTTCCTTTCCTTACCCTCTGCAAAATGAAAAATTTTTCCCAAAATACTAAGAAATTCACAAAAGAAAAATATCTCTGTGAACTCAGTGTGATTAATATTGTTATGCTGCCAAGCTGTTCATGTAAAATTAGATAGCAAATTACACTGGGTATATGTAGATTTTAGTAATTTCATTATAAAAAATATATAAATACATAAATAGAATTTAATTGTAATGTGTGGCTTTTTAAAAATACGTTTAGACTAGTAGAAATTAAAATAGACTAGAAAAATAGATTAGAATAGAATCTGAATTTGAAGGAATCGTGGAGGTCATTTCATTCCTGCACACATAATCCTGCTTCTACCTTAATTCCTATGTCAACCTCTGCCAGTTAAGCCCAAATTCAATGGAATTCGGGTATACAGGTAATTAGTGACTAAGATCTGCCAGCTAATGACATTAATAGGACTAAGCCCCAGATTTTTGTAATTGGTATTTAATTTGAGAATGATTAAGCTTTAAAGCTGTGAGAAAAGAAACATTAAAACAGTCTTTATATAGATTTAGTTATCTGGTTTGAGTGAAGTGAGCATTTTGGGCAGAGCAATGGGAAATTGAGGACTTGGGAGTATTGGTGAAAAGAAGGCAGGGAAAAGTGTATTAAATCTGAAGGGCAGTTGAGGCCAGCAGCAGGCTGACAGCTGGGACCCAAGGAGAGAGAGCACCAACTGGAAACACCTCCTGATGAGGCATGGAGAAAGAAACTACAGAGCAGAGATTTTTTTTTTATACACCCCCCCCCCTTTTTGCTTGTTCCTTTGTTCCTGCTGTGTTCATTTTTCTCTGTGTTCCTCTGTGTCCAGAGCAGAGATTTTTGACAGTCAGCTTTCAATTCCCTCCACTCTTGTTAATATCCACTGCCATCTAGTATCTACCTGGGTTAACATTACATTAAGTCATAAAGAGAGGGGCCATGTGCTCATTTGAGGGCTGTGAAGAGAGAGAAGCATCAACAAGGATATGGGTGTTCAGATGACCAGTGACAAACAAGAACTGAAAGAGTAGTTGAATAACAAGTGACAAATGACAGTGGGGCAGGCAAGACTCCAAGCATCTCTCAAAAATACCCAGAAGGGAATTGAGTTTCTTGCGGGCAAGCAAGTGGGGATTTTTGCAATTTTTATTTGGCTATTAATGGGAAAGGACAATTCCAGAAGGCTGAAAACACAAAGACACTCGGGTTACATTTGTATTATCTCAAACATACTATTCACAATTATGAGGTTCCAGCTTAATGAATCTAGAGTTATATAATAACTAAGTATAACTTTATAGAAGTCTGACATATGTCAACAACTTCTTAAAAATCAATCTACCTTCTTTAAATGAGGAAAGCTAACAATTCTCTCTCTCTCTTTCTGTAATTGGAGTCATGTTTTGTGCCTTTACATAATCCCCAGGGAGTGAAGGGAAGGAAGAGAACTCAAGTTTATTAAGCACCTACTAAGTCCCAAGTGCTTTATAAATATTGTCCCTCACTTGATTCATAGCAAACTTCTGAGGGAGGTATTCCCATTTTATGGATCAAGAAATTAAGATTCAAGGTTAACTCACCCACGATCACACAGCCAGTAAGTGGCACAGCTTATGCTCTTTCGATCATCTCAGTGTTTCTCACACTTGAGTAAAGAATAGACCCCACCCCTCTTTATAATGATCACTAAAAATCTGTGAAAAGTCTCTGGTTTGAATCACACTGATTTATTTAAGATATTAACTTTGAAAGTGTTGTAAATTAGCACATTTTAAAAACTTGTATTCTTGTAAGAGTACACAATAATTTTAAATATCATTATTGAACTGAAAACATGCACACAAAAACCATCCACAAAATACAAGGACCTGAAAATAATGCCTTCAGACCCTTAGGTGTCAATAGGCTTAAGAAACATTACATTTTTACCTTACTCTTGTCATTTCAGGCATCAGTAAAAGGCTTGAACTTTGCTATACATCATAAGAAGTAGAATGTTAGATTATTGGAACTCATTTTTAAGCTTCCAATCTGCAACCAGGCATTAAAATCCATATTCTTGATTTCCAATTAGCATACAAGCTTCCATGATATGTGGTTGAGTTGTTGTAAAGTTTTGCAAAACAGGTAATGGTGAGCAGGTGTAGTTCAGTGGTTTGAACACCGCTTCCCATGTATGAGGTCCTGGGTTCAATATCTGGTACCTCCTTAAAAAAAAAAACAGGTTAGCCTCAGAAAATAACAGAAGATAACACCCTTACTGTGTATGAAGCCATGTTTTTCTTTTTGGACCTCATTTCTCCCAGCATGCTTCCTGCTTCTCCTGCTTCCATAAGCCTGCTCCACTGCTTTGAATCAGTCATAGATCATAGACCATTGCTGTCAGGTTGATCTGGCTCTTCTGCCCCTCCCCCTCACAGTGCTTAAGGCTCTGTTTAAACAAACCAGTTACAACTGCTTTCTATATATCTTATCCTTCAAGAGCAATTTCATATACAAATTCCAGGGTTCGACTCATATAATATGATTTTTTTTTATAAGGTACCAGAGATTGAACCCAGGACCTCATACATGGGAAGCAGGCGCTCAACCACGGAGCTAGCTACATTTGCTCTCTGATAGGAATTTAACAGTCTAAGAACAAAGGGTCCCTCAAACAAGGACTTTCCTGGATCCCAAAACCATGCTGACCACTTCAACAAAGACTTGATTTGGCAATCTTCCAGGGCTCCAATTGCTCCCTCTTTGCACTACTAGTGATAGCACAGCTAAAAGCAAAAGATGTACAAGTATGGATGGAAAATACATTGTGTAAATCAAGCACCATGTCAAAGCAAATGCATTCTTCTTAGGAATTCAGAGTTAATCTTCCTGAATTTCTTTTGCAGGTATTCATTGACAATTTTTTAAGGTCTGGGATACCTAGAAGTTAAATCCCATTAAACATCACAAACAGGGGAACTATTTCTGACTGGGAGCTTGGTTTCTTTCCCATTTGGGATTTCATTTGCTCCTCTTTTAGACAGCATAACTAATTTAAATGGATTCAAGGACCTGAACTTTTAGTGGAAATTTAAATATGAAAAAGAAGGACCATGTCAGGGACCGTGCTAGATGGCCCTATCTCATTTAATCCTCAGTAGCCCTGTGAGATAGCTATTACAATGCAATCTTAAAAACTACCATTTTATCTAACCAACCTAATAGTGCAGAGCAGTAAGGCCTCTGGAGTCTTAAGAGCCACAATATAAGGAAACCAGACACTTGTCTTGTAACTGCATGCAATCACGCTGTTTTTAAATTGGATGTTTAGTTTGAAGGCGTGGCTGATAGTGGTTGTGGCAGGACCTAACGACCCTTACTCCAGGCCTGCAGACTGACATTCTTCTAGTTTTGCTGCTTTGCGTCAACAGTGAGGACCAGCTCTAATGGGAGGAAGGATTCACATGCATCTTAAGTAACTACAAG
>PVKH010032845.1:0-12105 GCA_004027955.1 Chaetophractus vellerosus | reverse complement strand
GGTGGCAGCTCTGCTTTTCACGGGTGACTTTGCCATGCCCATGGGGGCTCTGCCCTGCCCGTGGCGGCTCTGCCCCGCCCACGGCAGCTTGCCTTTCTCAAGGCCGCCTGCCCGCTTGGAGAGGTCCCCGGGAACCGAACCTGGGGCCTCCCATGTGGTACCCCAGCGCGCTCTTTATCCACTGAGCTATCTAGCCGGGCCCTCATTGTAGTTTTGATTTGCATTTTCCTAATAGCTAGTGATGATGAGCATCTTTTCATGTGATTTTTGGCTATCTGCATTTTTTCTTTGAAGAACTGTCTATTCAAATCTCTTGTCCATTTTTTTCTTTGCCATTTTTTAGTTTTAATTTATTTTTAAAGATATTGAGATTACATAAATGCTACATAAAAAACGTGGGGGAATGGGTAGTTTGTCTTTTTATTTTTGAGATGTAGGATTTCTTTATACATGCTAGGTATTAGACCCTTATCAGATAAATGGTTACCAAATATTTTCTCCCTTCATGTAGGCTGCCTTTTCACTTTCTTGACAAACTCCTTTGAAATGCAAAGTTTTTAATTCTGAGGAGGTCTCATTTATCTATTTTTTCTTTCGTTACTTGCACTTTTGGTGCAAAGTTTATGAAACTATTTCCTACTACAAGAACTCACAGATGCTTCCCTACATTATCTTCTAGGAGCTTTATGGTGTTGGCTTTTATATTTAGATCTTTGATCCATCTTGCATTAATTTTTGTATAGGGCGTGAGATGATGATCCTCCCTCATTCTTTTGGATATTTGATATTGGTACCCAGTTCTCCCAGCACCATTTTTTTTGAAGAGGCCATTCTTTCCCAGTTGAGTGGGCTTGGTGGCCTTGTCAAATATCAGTTGACCATATATGCGAGGATCTATATCAGAACTCTCAGTTTGGTTCCATTGTTCAGTATGTCTATCCTTGTGCCAATACCATGCAGTTTTGACCACTGTGGTTTTGTAGGACCTGTATGGTTTTTTGTTTGTTTGTTTTTTAGGAAGTACCAGGGATTGAACCCAGACCTCGTACATCAGAAGCAGGTGCTCAACCACTTCAGCTACATCCATTCTCCTGTAGTATGCTTTAAAGTCAGGTAGCATGATTCCTACAATTTCATTTTTCTTTTTTCAGTAAGTTTTTGGCTATTCAGGGCCCCTATGCAAGGATTTCATTTTATTGAAATGCATTGTAATGGGAACTAGAGAATACCAAAGAAAAACAGAAGATTTAAAAGCCAGATGGGGTTCAGTCGTTGCAGAAGACTCAAAATTATAATGACAACAAACTACAAGTGCAAACAATGAAAGCTAGAATACAGTAAATTAGCTTAGAGTTAAGATGGTATTGGAGACATCAGCATTACTCTCAGTTATCAACAGAAAAGTAGTCAGAAAATCAGTAAAGATGGAGAAGATAAGAACAGTATAAACCAAAAACAGAAGAACATGTATCCTTTTCAAGTGTAAATAGAACATTCACCAAGATACACTGTATTCTGAGCCAGAAAACAAACTGCAAAATATTTAAGAGAAATCATAGAAAACGTTCTGTCTCACGATAATAGAATAAAATCAGGAATCAATAACAAACAGGTATCTTGCAAGTACCCAAATACTTTGAAATTAAATATCACACGTCTAAGTAATCCATGGGCCGAAAAGGAATTCACAAAGGAACTTGAGTTTTCAGTTAAATTAAAATGAAACTACATCTTAAAATTTCTAAAGTCCACCTAAAAAATAGTATTTAGAGGGAAATTTATAGCATTAAATGATTATATTAGGAAAGAAAAGTTTCAAATCAATGATCTAACTTTTATATTAAGAAGCTAGAAAAAAGAAAGCAAATGAAACCCAAAGCAAGCAAGAGGAAGGAACTAATAAAGAACAGAAACCAATGAAATTTAAAGCAAACAATAGATTGTCAATGAACATGGTATTTTTGGAGGGAAATAAAAGCAAAAAACTTGATAAGCCTCTTTTTGACCAGGGCAAAAAGATAAAAGTTATAAATATCAGGAATGAAATAGAGGACAGCCCAAAAGAAATTGAAAGGACAGAAAGAGGGATATTAGTAACAATTTTATGTCCATAATTTAACAACTTAGAGGGAATAGACAAACTCCTTGAGAGGCAGAAACTACCAAAGCTCATTAAAGAGGAAATGGATACATGTCAGTGATTTGATGCAATGAAAAAACTTGTTAGAATCACCTTTTTCAGAACTCTTGAGATTAACCAAAGACTAGAAGCAACACAAGGAGCATTTAAGAAAAGGAAAAAAAAAGACACAATGTGATAAAACCAGCAAGCCTTGCAGTGGTTTTTTGTTTGTTGCTGTTCTGTTGTTTAATTTTTTGGTGTTTTAACTTGTCCCTGTCCTAGTAACTGCATTCTCTAGACAGCCTGACAGCCACGAGAGTAAGGAAAACTGAGCTAGAACTCTTTTCAAAGTCTTATTTCCAAAGAACAGTCATTATCAACATGTCTGGTGGTTCCCTGACCCTCCTCCATTGCTCAAAGACTTCTCCCTGCAAAGAAAGGTGGTGCTTGTTGAAAACAACTGCAGACAAATGTATGAACTTCATAGCTGCTTGATGTCATGATAACTGTTAGGATAAACAATGAACTAATCAAAACTTGAAAGGCAAAGAGATGTCCATATGGGCTTTGAAGAGCTCAAACATATTCCTGAAAATCTAGAAAGCCATGCAGATGCGTAACATTGTGCACAAGCTCAGGAAAGTCCTGAAGACACCCTAAGCTCTCACCACTGGCTGACCTTGAGGTTAAATGCAAGCAGGATGTAAGGGAAAGACAGAGTTGTATTAATTGCCTGGCTGCATACTGAAGCTGCAATTCAAAACACATATCCAGAGCCCCTCTGTAAAGAGTGACTTTTTGATGAGGTTACTTCAGTTAATGTCTGGAGCAACTGAATCAGAATGGGCCTTAATCCTTTTACTGGAGGACTTATAGAGAAGGTCTCAGAAGAGAAAGACATAGGGGGCAGCCAGAAACTGGAAGTCAACAGAACCGAGGAACCGAGAAGCCAGAAGAGGCCACCATGTGCATGCACTGCCATGTGACAGAAAAGCCAAGGACCAAAGATTGCCAGCCATCAGCCCCAGAATACCGCAGTCTTCTGGGAGAAATCACAGCCTTAATGACACCTTGATTTTGGGACTTCTAGACTCAAAACTATGAGCCAAATAAATTCCCATTGCTTAAGCCAAACCACTGCATGGTATTTCTTTTAGCAGCCAGGAAACTAAAACAGCATACAAGGAAATCTCTATCCAATCATTAGCTGATCACTAAGCTAACTGAGTAGACTTCAGTGATCCTACACAACAAAGAATGCATACTTTATAGAATTTGTTCAGAAAAGTCACTAAACAAACAACTATAATACACAGCAGCAACAACAAACTCTGGAGAAGGGGAAGAATCTGGTTTCTGGAATTACGACAATATATTATTTTAAATATTCAGTTTTAAAAAAAAATACACGACATACAAAGAAAGAAGAAAATATGGCCAGTACACAGGAAAAAAAGCAATCATAGGAAGTTGCCCCTGAGGACACATGTTGGGTTTACTAGAAAAGACTTTAAATCAGCTGTTTTAAATATGACCAAAGAGCTAAAGAAAACCATATCTAAAGCACTAAAAAAAAGGATGTGAATAATGTCATACCAAATAAGGATATCAATAAAGAAATTATGAAAAGGAGTAAAACAGAAATTCTGGAGTTGAAAAAGACAATGAAAATTTATTAGATGGGCTCAACAGTCTTGGGCAGGCAGAAAAAAGAATCAATGAACTTTGATTAGTCAATTGAGATTATCCAGTCTGAGGAAAATAAATGAAAAGTGAAGAAAACTAAGCACCACATAGAAGACCTGTAAGACACCTTCAAGTGGACCAGCATATGCATAATAATAGTACCAGAGAAGAGAGAAAAGGTGTAATGGTTTCAGAGTTTTATTTAATTGTGAATTCCAAAAATATAAATTGGATTATTCTTGTAAACTAATCTGTTCATCTGGGCATGATTAAGTTATGATAAGGGCACTAACTGGGCCCCACCTCTCAGTGGGTGTGGTCTCAAGTATAAAGGCTAGGCAGTAGATCTGAGTTGCAGAGATTTGGAGAAGGAGATTTGAAAAGCAGTTCTGATGCTGGAGTGAGCCGTTCGCCCGATAGTCTACAGCTGCCTTGTGGAGAGAGGCAATGCATAGAAAGCCTCATGGTCTACAGCTGAACTCGTGAAGGAAACAGAAGCTAAGCCTGGAGAGAAACGCAGCCCCGGGAACAAAGGAATCCGGAAGCCTGAACCCTGGAGACGTCGGCAGCCATCTTGCTCCAACACATGGACTTTGGTATGGGAAGAAATTTATGCTTTGTGGCCTGGTAACTGTAAGCTTCTACCCCAAATAAATACCCTTTATAAAGACCGACCAATCTTTGGTATATTTCAAAAGGCACGCCTGTGGCTGACCAAAACAAAAGGGAGTATGGGAAAGGGGGTGGAAGCAATAACCCAAAACATCCCAAATTTGATGAAAAACATTAATCTACACATTCAAGATCAATGAATTCCAAGTAGGATAAACTGAATGATATCCACGTTTTAAAAATTCTAATGAAACTGTTGAATGACAAAGCAGGAATCTTGAAAGCAGAAACAGAGAAGTGACTAATCATATACCAGAATCCTCAATAAGACTAATAGCTGATTTCTCATCAGAAACTATGAAGGCGAGAAGGCAATGAGAGGGCATATTCAAAGAGCTAAAGAAAAAGCTTTCAAACAAGAATTCTATGTTTAGCAAAAATATCCTTTGAAAATGAAGGAGAAATTAAGACATTCCCAGATAGACAAAAACAGAGTTCATTACCAGCAGACGTACAAGAAATATCAAAGATTGTCCTTCAGGCTGAAATGAAAGTACACTAGACAGTAACTCAAATCCACATAAAGAAATAAAGAGCTCTGGTGAAGGAAATTACGTAAGTAAATATAAAACACAATATACATGTATTTGTTTTAACTTTTTCCTTCTATTTGATTTAAAATACAATTGCATAAACCAATAATCATAAATCTAAATCTATATTGATAGGTATATACTGTATAAAGAGGCATTTGTGACAATAACAACATAAAAGAGCTATAAAGATAGAACATATTTTATACTCTTGAAATTAAGTTAGTATTAATGTGATTTAGAGTGCCATGAATCATGATGCTAATTATAATCCCCAAGGCTATCACCACGAAAATAACTCAGCAAACTATAGCAAGAGAGGGGGCCGGCTATAGCCCAATTGGTAGGGCGCCGATTTACCACATAGGAGGCCCTGGGTTCGGTTCCTGGAGCCTCCTGGAGCGGGCAGACCACCTTGAGAAGGCAAGCCCCCGCAAGCAGGCAGGCCGCTGCGCGGTGAGCTGACTCGGCGAGTCGCCCCAGCGGGGGGAGACAAACAGACACAGAAGAACGCAAAAATGAACACAGCAAGAACAAGTAGAAAGGGGGGGATATGTAATAAATAAATTTTAAAAACATGTATATATATATATATAGCAAGAGAAAAAAACAAGGGAATTAAAACAGTATACTAGAAAATATCTATTTAACACAAAATTAACCAAATACCATGGAAACAATAAAAGACACAAGACATTAAAGAAAACAACAGAATGGCAGGAATAAATCCTACCTTATCAGTAATTACAGTAAATGTAAGTAGACCAAACCTTCCAATTAAAAAGTAGAAATTGGAAGAATTAACTTAAAAAACATGATCCAACTATATGCTGTCTATAAGAAACACACTTTAGATTCAAAGACTCAAATATGTTGAAAGAAACAGAATGAAAAAAAAAATATCATGCAAATGAAAACTAAAAGCTGTACAGACTACTAAGAAGAAAGAGATAATCTCAATATCCTGTATCTATTAAAGAATTGGAATTTGTAGTTAAACACCTTCTGGGCCCCATATGGTTTTATTGGCAAATTCTACCAATCTTTTAAGAAAGCAATAATACAAATGTTAGACAAAATCTTCTAGAAAATAAGAAGCATCAACACTTTCTAACTCATTTTATGAGGTCAGCAGTATCCTGATACCAAACCAGACAAATACACTAAGAAAAAAAAACCTTATACACAATATCACTAAAGATCATAAATGTAAAAGTCCTCAGCAAAAAGCAAATTAAATACAACAATATATTAAAGAGGCAATACATCATGTCCATGTAGGGCTTAAAATTGGAATGAAAGGCTGGTTCAACTTTGGAAAATCATCAGTGTAATTTAGCATACGAGGAAAGAAGAAAATTTACATATCTCAATAGATGCAAAGAAAGCATATGACCAAATTCAACATGCACTGATGACAAAAATCCTCAGCAAATTTGGAACAGATGGGTACTTACTCAGCCTGAAAGGGCATCTACCAAAAAACTGACAGCTGACATCATACTTAATAATGAAAGACTGAATGCTTTCCCCCTATAATCCAGAACAAAAAAGGATGTATACGGTCACCACTTCTGTTTAGCTTTGTACTAGAGGTCCTGGCTAATGTGCAATAAAAGGAATATACATTGTTTAGGGAAAAACAAAATGTTCTGTATTCACAGATTACGAGTTCATCTATGCAGAAAATCCTAAGGAATCTGCTAAAAGATTCTATAAGAAATAAGTTTATAAACTGGTTGAAGATTAAAGTCAATATATACAAAAATCAATTGTATTTTAATGCTATACAATACTTTTTTTTTTAAAGATTTATTTATTTTATTACATATCTCCCTCCCCCCCTCCCCCGCTGCGGCAACGCGCCAAGACTGGTCACTGCGCAGGCGCAGCTTTCCCCGCTTGTGGGTGGCTTCTGCTTCCATTCACAGCCGGCTTTCAGTTCACGGGTGGCTGGCTGCGCTCCATTCGTGGGCGACCTGCCCTGCCCGTGGCGGCTTTTGCCCTGTCTGTGGCAGCTTTTTGCCCTGCCCACGGCGGCTCTGGCCCGCCCATGGCGGCTCACCATTCTTAAGGCGGTCTGCCCGCTAGGAGAGGTCCCCAGAAACCGAACCCAGGGCCTCCCATGTGGTATGCCGGCACCCTATCCACTGGGCTATCCAGCCGGCCCCAAATGCTATACACTATCAATGAATAATTGGAAATTTAAAATAGCAGTACCAGTTACAATAGCACCAAAAAAAGTCAAATTAGGTATAGATCTAGCAAAAATATTTACAAGATTTGCATGTTGAAAACCACAAAACATTAAAGAAATAAAGCAAAGAAGGGAAAAGAAGGCCTGTGTCAATGGAGATAGATACTGCATTCACAGATTGGAAGACTCAATATTGTTAAGATGTCAATGTACCCCAAACTGATGTACAGATTCAACACAATCCCAATAAAAATTCCAGCAGGATATTTTGCACATATCACAAGCTGAATCTAAAATTTATATGAAAATTAAAAGCATCCAGAAGCACCAAAGCAATTTTTAAAAATAAGAACAAAGTTGGAGGACTCATACTACCTAACAGGCTCATCATAAAACTACAGTAATCAAATATTTTAGTATTGATATAAATCAATACTTTCTGTAGACCCACATGTATACGATCAATTGATTTCTGACAAACTTCCAAGAGCAATTCAATGTAAGAAGTCTAATCTTTTCAGCAAATAATGCTAGAAAAACTGGACGTGCATATGCAAAAGAATAAACCTTACACCGCATACAAAAAAATCCAAAATGAACATGAGTCTATAAAATGAAACCTAAAACTAACATTTCTAGGAGAAAATCTTCATGTACTTGGGTGAGGCAAAGATTTCTTAGATGCAACAAGAAAGACAAAAGAAAACTGACAAACAGAGTAGGAAAAATTTTTTGAAAAACACATACCCTAAAAGGGACTTGTATCTCAAATATATAATGAACTCTAGAAACTCAATAATTAGAAAAAGCAACCCAATAATAAAACTAGGCAAGAGATTTGAACAGACCCGTCACTAACATAGTTATACAAATGACAAATAAGCATCTAAAATGTTGTACAATATCATTAGTCATTAGAGAAATGATGATTAAAACCACAATGAGATACTACCATATCATATTAGGATGGTTAAAAGACCACTGTGGAAAAGAGTTTGGCAATTTCTTATAAATTTTATTTATTTTTTTATTTTTAAAGATTTATTTATTTTATTACATATCTCCCCTTCCCCCCCGCTGCGGCGACGCGCCGAGACGGGTCACTGCGCAGGCACGGCTTTCCCCACTTGTGGGCGGCTTCTGCTTCCATTCACGGCTGGCTTTCAGTTCGCAGGTGGCTGGCTGCGCTCCATTCGCGGGCAACCTGCCCTGCCCGTGGCGGCTTTTGCCCTGTCCGTGGCAGTTTTTGCCCCGCCCACGGCGGCTCTGGCCCGCCCATGGTGGCTTGCCACTCTCAAGGCGGTCTGCCGCTAGGAGAGGTCCCCAGGAACCGAACCCGGGGCCTCCCATGTGGTATGCCGGTGCCCTATCCACTGGGCTATCGAGCCAGCCCCTCTTATAAATTTTAATATACACCTACCGCACAACCTCATAATCCCACCACTAGGTTTTATACCCAAATGAAGTTTTTTAAAAACTTGAAATAAAGACTTATTTTGCCATGGACATCTCACAGTGCCTTTATTCCTAACCACCCATAATTGGAAACAACCCAAATATCCTTCAGTTTGTGAATGGATAAAAACCTCTAGTACATTCATACACTGGAATACTACTTACTCAACAATAGAAATGAACGAACGACTGATAAATACCACAGTGGGCATGAATCTCAAATACACTATGCTTAACAAAAGAATTCAGACTCAAAATGCTACACACTATATGTTTCTATATATGACATTCTGGAAAAGCAGTTTCCAAGGACTGAGAGTAGGAGTTGTTGTTGACTTCAATGGGCACAAAGAACTGGGGGGTGGGGGGGTGGGGACTGTTGTATTTCTTGACTGTAGTGGTGGTTAGTTACAAGACTACAGTCATCTGCCCACATACATTGAACTGTACACCAAAGGGGTGAATTCCACTATATATAAATTATACCTCAATAAAAATTTGCTTAAAAATTTTTTAAATTTTACAAAAATATACTCAAAGTACAATTTCAAGAATAACCATAACAGTCTAGAAATAGTGTATATATATTCCAAACCAACAGAAAGAATATAAAATGAGACAAGGGAAAAATTATTTTTAGAAAGGCAAGAAAGGAGAGAAAAAAACAGTGGCATCAAAATGTAGGGTGGCAGTAACAAGTACAAAAATATCAGTAATTACAATATAAGTGTGGCAGTTTGAAATTATTGTATGAATCCAAAAAGAGAGATTATGTTTGTGAACTAATTCATTCCTGTGGGTGACTGTTCCAATTGGACTGTCAATGAGGGATGACTCAGGCTGTGTCTCTGCCCTTTTGGTGGGTCTGATAAAACAGAGACCCAGGAAAAGGGAGCCATCCTGCAATATCAGAGAAAGGACTCCAGTTTCACCCACAGCTGAGCTGCAAGGAGAGAAGCCCCCAAGAGGCTCAAAGAGCTGAGGCCCAGGGAGAGATGAGCCATATGCCTGATAGGAACTGCAGCTGAACTGCAGAAGCAAGCAGAGCAGCCAAGACTGATAAAGAAGGCCCAGAAACAGACAAGCCCTTTGCCTGGTTACCTACAGCTGAGCTCCAGGAGATGGTAGGTTCTAGAGGGGAAGGCAGAGACCTCAGCAGAGAATGGTGGCCATCTTGGTTTACCATGTGGCCAGACAACAGGATCAACAGTAGCTGACTTTGGTGAAAAAGCACCTCTGAGGGTGCTTGATTTGGATATTTTACCGCCTTGGAACTGTAAGCTTCTATCCCCAAATAAATCCCCTTTATAAAAGCCAACCCATTTATGGTACTGTGAATCGGCAGTCCTTTAGCAAACTAAAACAACAGGTAAGGCAATTGGTCTGAACCTACAAAATAAGAATAATGTCAGAATGATTAAAACCCAAGTCAAGATACATAGCATTTAAGAGATACACATAAGCACAAGTACACAGAAAGATTAGAAGTAAATGGATAAGAAAGGATATAGTTGATAAATAGTAACCAGAAGAAAACTGCATAACTATAATATTAGACAAATCAGACTATAAGACAAGAAACAATAAAAAGGAAGGAAAAGTCTCACTACCTAATATCAAATTCAATTCACTAGAAGATACAGCAATTTTAAGTTGGTATAAACCAAACAAATTCACAGCGAATAAAGTAAGATCTTAATGAAGTACATGGAGAAATGAACAAATCCACCATTTTCATGGAAATTTTAACTTCTCTCTCTCTCTTTTTTTTTTTTTTTGGAGGTATCAGGACAGGGCTGGGGATTGAACCCAGGACTTTGTATGTGGGAAGCCTGCACACAAACACTCAGCTACACCAGCTCCCCTAACATATCTCTTAATTGTTGCAAGATCAAACAATCAAAACTTTGAGGAACACAATGACCTTCATTCCTCAACTGGACACAAACTAGCTTTATGCACAGCATACACCTTAAATAAGATCTTCAATTCAAAGAAGATGTCAATTCTTCCTAAATTGTTTCAGAAATTCAGTGTAATTCCAAAGTCCCAAAAGGTTTTTCCTGAACCTTAACAAGCTATTTCTTATGTTCAAAGAGGAGCCAAGATGCTCAAACTACCAAGATACTGCTGAAGAAAAAAAATGTGAAGGATTTCCCAAATCTGATAAGTCAAAACATAAAGCCATAAAAATTAAGACAGCATAGTAACAGGTATAGAGTTAGGCAAAGTGAACAATCAAACAGAAGAGAGAGCCCCCAAATAAGCCTACCTGTATATTTAGTTGATACATAAGTGGGGTGACATTGTAGATCAGTGGGGAAAAGGAAAACTAGTCACTAAATGATATTGAGACAATTGGCTATGGGGGGAGGTGTGTGGCAAAACTAGATCCATACTCATACCCTATAATAAAAATGAATTCCAAATAAATTATAAATTAAATATGAAAAGCAAAATTTTATAACTTTTAAAATACAAGAGAATATATTTATGCCCTGGTATGGGGCAGAATTTTTCAAACAAGACATAAAACTCAGTAGACATAAAAGAAAAGATATTTAACTTCAACCACATTAAAATTAACTGATCTATTCATTAAAATATATCACATTAAAAAAAACAAAAGAAAGTCCACAGAGTGGGAGAGGACATTTACAACACAACAGACAAAAGTTAAGAATTCCTACAAATCAATAAGAAACAATCCAATTGATAATGGGAAAAATACATCAATAGTAATTTCACAGAAGAAAAAATAATGGCCAACAGCCAATAAGTATATGAGAAGATGCTCAATCTCATTAGCAATTAGGAAAATGCAAATTACAAGCACAATTAGAAACTATTTCTATTTCAATAACTGGCAAAACTTATATTCTCATTACACCAAGTATTAAAAAGCAAAGAGAACAATGGAAACTATAACACATTACTTTGGGGAGTATATTTTGGTAGAACTACTTTGTAAAACAAAGCACTACCCAATAAAACTGAAGAGGTACAGATTTTTACAGTCCAACAAATTACCACTCCCAGGAACTGCATCAGGAGACATGTATAAGAAAGTTCAGAGCAGCATTGTTTATAATAGCCAAAAATGGAAACAATCTAAATATCTATGGCAGAATAAATAAATGACAGCATATTCATACATCAAAATATAACACAGCAACCAATGCCAACGGGCAGTAAAACTGGGAAGAGACTTCAAATAAAAGGGGGAAATGGTAAAGATAGATGAGTTCATAGGGCTAAGAGACTTCAAAATGAGTCGGGAGGGCAACCCAGAGGTAACACTTATGCAAATCCCAGTAGGACCTCCTAGACTTCCAATATGGAAATCACCCCAAACAGAGGGCCACCAGAGGACTTTAGAGATATCCAGGTCCTATACCAGGGCAGATAATCCCAGAGTTTGGTGCCTTACTAGTGGGCCC
>PVKH010032844.1:0-12104 GCA_004027955.1 Chaetophractus vellerosus | reverse complement strand
AAAGCAAAGCATCACATACAAGTGAATGTTGATAAGAGTAAGTGTAGACTTCTCATCAGAAGCCATTGGGGTGAGAAGAAAGTTCTATGATTTATTTAAGGTACTGAAAGGAAAAAATGCCATCCAAGAATCTGTATCTGGCAGAGCTGTCCTTCAAAAATGAGGTGGAGTTTGAATTCTTCACAGAAAAACAAAAACTGAAGGAATATGTTACCATAAGACCAAAATTACAAGAGATACTAAAGAGAGAAAGGGAAAAACATGGATGAGAGACTTGGAGAAGAGTGGAGAAATGAAGATTATTAGGAAGCATAAAGTAAAGGATAAGAAGACAGACAATAGAATGATATGACAACAGAGAGCTGAAGGGTAATTGGATGAAGTAAGTAATGCCTTTTCAGTAGTAACATTGACTGTTAATGACTTGAACTCCCCAATCAAAAGACATAGAAAGAATGGATAAAAAATATGAGCCATCCTTATGCTGTTTAAAAGAGACTCACCTCGGATGTATGGACCCGACCTGGTTAAAAGTGACAGGTTTGAAAATGATATTCCATGCAAATAGTCACCAAAAAAGAGCTGGAGTAATGATACAAATAGAGGACAAAAATAGATTTTAAATGCAAAGCTGTTATAAGAGAAGATTAATAAAAGGGGCAATTCACCAAGAAGAAATAGCTATACTAAATATTTATGTACCTAACTTGAGTGCCCCAAGATACATGAGGAACACACTGGCAGATCTAAAGAGAGAAATTGAAGACACTACAATAATAGCTGGAGACTTCAATACACCATTCTCAATATTGGATAGGCAATCTGGACAGAGGATTAATAAAGAAACTGAGAACTTGAATAACATGATAAATGAACTAGACCTAACAGACATCTACAGAGCATTGAACCCCAAAGCAGCAGGATATACATTTTTTCAAGTGCTCATGGATCCTTCTTCATAATAGGCCATTAGTTGGATCACAAGACAAGACTCAATTAATTTATAAAGATTGAAATTATGCAAAACACTTTCTGTGATCATAATGGAATGAAGCTGAAAATAAATGATGAGTGGAAAAAGTGAAAATTCATAAATATATGGAGGTTAAGCAGCACACTCAAATAATCAGTGGATCAAAGAAGAAACTGCAAGAGAGTTCAGGAACTATCTTGAGATGAATGAAACTGGGAACACAACATATCAAAACCTATAGGACACTGGAAAGGCAGCACTGAGAAGGAAATTTATAGCCCTCAATATTTACATTAAAAATAAGAAAGAGCTAAAATTGAAGATACAACTGCACACCTGGAGTAACTAGAAACAGAAGAGCAAATTAATCCCAAACCAAGCTGAAGGAAAGACATATTAAAGATCAGAGCAGAAATAAATGAAATTAAGAACCAAAAAACAATAGAGAGAATCAAAATGAAAAGTTGATTCTCTGAGAAGATCAACAAAATCCATAAACTTTTAGCTAGACTGAAAAAGAAAAAAAGAGAGGGAGGACATTACCAGTGGCCCCACAGAAATAAGAGAGATCATAAGAGCATACTATGAACAACAGTATGCCAAAATGCTAGACAATGTAGATGAGATGGGCAAATTCCTAGAAACACATGAACCCACACTGACCCTAGAAGAAACAGAAGACCTCAACAAACCAATCACAAGTGAAGAGATTGACACAGTCATCAAGAAACTTCCCAAAATGCAAAGCCTGGGACAAGATGGCTTTACAGATGAGTTCTACCAATCATTCAAAGATGATCTAATACAAATCTTGCTCAAGCCCTTTCAAAAAATTGAAAAAGAAAGTACTCTACCAAACTCATTCTTTGAAGCAAACACCCTAATACCAAAAGCAGATAAAGATACTATGAATGAGGAAAATTGCAGACCAATATCTGTAATGAATATAGATTCAAAAATCCTCAACAAAATACTTGCAACCTGAATCAAAAAGCACATTAAAAGAATTATATGCCATGATGCAAGGGGGGTTCAACATAAGAAAATCAATTAGTGTAATATAGCACAATGATAGAGGAAGAAAATTCATATGATCCTCTCGATTGATGCTGAAAAGGCATTTGGCAAAATAAGCACACTTTCTTGATTGAAAAACTCCAAATGATAGGAATAGAACAAAGCTTTCTTAATATGGTAAAGTTCATATATAAAAAGCCTGTAGCTAGCATTGTACTCAACGGAGAAAGACATAAAACTTTCTCACTGAGATCAGGAACAAGACAAAGATGCCCACTGACACTATTATTATTCAATATTCTTCCTGAAGGTCTACTTAGGGCAATTAGCCTAGATAAAGAAATAAAAGGCATACTAATAGGAAAGGAAGAAGTAAAACTTTCACTATTAGCTGATGATTTGATCCTATATCTAGAAAATCCTGAAAAATCCACAACAAAACTACTAGAATTAATAGACGAGTTCAGCAAAGTGGTGGGATATAAGATTAATATGAAAAAATCAATAGCGTTTCTATACACTACTGATGTGCAATCTGAGGAGGAAATCAGAAAAAAATTCCATTTATAATAGCAACTAAAACAATCAAATACTTAGGAATAAACTTAACCAAGTACATAAAGGTCCTGTATTCTGAAAACTACGAAACATTGTTAAAAGAAACAGAAGAGTTAAATAAATGCAAGGACACCCCGTGTTCATGGTTTGGAAGACTAAATATCATTATGATATCAATTATCCCCAAACTGACTTACAGATTCAGTGCAATCCCTATAAAAATCCCATCAGCCTTTATTGCAAAAAACAAAAAGCCTATAATCAAATTGCGGCACTGAATAGCCAAAATAGTCTTAGAAAAATGAAGTTACAGGATGCTCACTACCTATTTTTAAAGCATATTACTTAGCTACAAGGGTAAAAACAGCATGGTACTAGGATAAAGAAAGGCAGATTGACCAATGGAAGTGAATCAAGAACTCAGAAATAGACCCTTACATCTAAAGTCAAGTCATTTTTGACAAAGCTTTTAAGCCTACCCAGCTGCTCAGAACAGTCTATTCAAATGGTGCTGACAGAACTGGATAGCCATATCCAAAAGAAAGAAAGAAGACCCCTATTTCTCACTGTTTACAAAAATTAATACAAATAGATCAAGGGCCTAAATATAAAATCAACAGCCTTAAAACTCCTAAAAGAAAATGCAGAAAAACATCTTCAAGATCTTATGGTAGGCAGTAGTTTCTTAAACCTTTCACCCAAAGCATGAGCAACAAATGAGGAAATAGATAAATGGGACCTGCTCATAATTAAAAACTTTTCTACCTCAAAGGACTTTGTCAAAAGGGTGAAAAGGCAGCCTCCTCAATGGGAGAAAATATTTGGAAATCACATATCTGATAAGGGTTTAACATCCATGACATATAGAGACCATAGTACTCAACAATAAAAAGACCAGCTTTCCAATTTAAAAATGGACAAAAGTCTTGAAAAGACGGTTGTCCAAAGAAGAAATACAAATCACAAAGAAACATATGAAAGAGTGTTCAACATCACTAGCAATTAGGGAAATGCAAATCAAGACTGCAATGAGATATTTCTCAGCTATTTCAAGGGCTGCTATTAAAAAGTCAGAAAACTGTAAATGTTGGAGAGGATGTGGAGAGGTAGGAAAGCTTATTCACTGTTAGTGGGATTGTAGAATGGTATGGCCACTGTGGAGGACTGTTTGGTAGTTCCTAAGGAAGTTGAATATTGACTTGCCATGGGACCTGGCAATACCATTGTTAGATATATACCCAGAAGAACTGAGAACAGCGATATGAATAGACATCTGAACACCGATGTTCATAGTGGTGCTCTTCACAATTGGCAAATGTTGGAAAAAAACAAGGTGTCCATGAACTGATGAATTGATAAACAAGTTGTGGTGTATACACATGATGGAATACTATGTAGTGGTAAGAAGATATGAAGTCATCAAGCATATGACAACATGGATGTACCTGGAGGACATTATGTTGAGTGAAGCAAGCCAGACACAAACTGAAAAATACAACATTGTTGTGATATTATGAACTAAATATACTATGTAAACTTGTGGAATTAATAATTAGAATATAGATCAGCAGAAAATAAAATGAGGGTCTAGAATGGAAATCTGATGGTTAATATATGCAGAATTGTGTAAAAGGTGATTTATAAATCTTTGGAAATAAATGGAAATGGTGCGAGCATAGCATTGTTTGTGACTAGCAGAGCTATTATATGGATATGACAGTGGTTGAAAGGAAAAACCTAAGGACATTTATATAACAAGAAGAAAAGCTAAAATATGTAACATGGGACTGTATAACACAGTGCAACCTCATGTAAAATATGAATAAGGGTGGTTTTGCATATATAAGATTGTTTTTACAAAATGTAAATTCAAATATACTAGAAAGAAGGAAATAGAATAGCAGCTATGTATGGCAGGGCAAACAGATTGAGAGGTGATGAGTTTTGGTTTTTGTTTGTTTGATTTTTATTTTTAGTATTATTATTATTACTGGAATGATGCAAATGCTCTAAAAATGATTGGAGTGATGAATGCACAGCAATGCGATGACACTGAATATCATTGATTGTATATTTTGGATGAATTTATGCTTCATTAATATGTATCAATAAAATTGATTTGTTCAAAGAAGTGGTAGTTACAAGAATAAAGATGTATTCTGTCTTTCTTATGTGAACCCTATCTTAAGGAGACCACATTTTTGATTAAGGAAAGTTCCTTTTTATGGAAATATTTCAGTAAGTGAGAATATAAATAAGGAATTCAATAAGACAGGAAAGAATAAGAATATTCATATTTTGTACTCTCTAGTGAATTAATGGATATAGACAATAATCATCACATAAAAAGGTAAAGCAGACAGATACGTACTTCCTCATGAAAATACATAGGGATGTTTGTCAAAAATTGTACCTAAATATAATCTTACCTTGATCAAGCCTCTAGATCAGGGATAGCAAACTTTTCCTACAAAGAGCCAGAGAGTAAGTATTTTAGGCTTTGTGGGTCTTATGACCTCTGCAGCAATTACTGAACTCTACTGTTATTGTGCAAAAGCAAATGTGGACAATATGTAAACAAATTGTTGTCTTCTAATAAAACATAATTTACAAAAACAGACAGAAGGCAGGATTTGGCACACAGCTGTATTTTGTTTCCCTGTGCTATAGAAAATAGTCTTAATATTTTTTTTTCTAGAATTAATATTTACTTGAAGGCCTGGAACAATACTGAGGGAAAGGGCAATTTCTTTTTCCTATCTTAGTCTCATCAAGTAGCCCTACTTTATGAAGGTTATGTAGTAAACAAAAACTTGGGGGTAGGGGAGATGTGTTGAGAGAAACACAAGATAAGGAAAGCAGAGGTAAGTGGAAGAAAACGAGAAGCAGGAGAAGATATCTGTAATTGATTTGGTGTCAAAATATAGATAAGATTAAGAAGGATTCTACTAACTTTTGCTTTCTTTTCACTCTATCTATTCTTTTAGACATCAACAACATGAAACCAGGAAATGTATCAGATAGTGTTGAATTCCTCCTTCTAGGACTGTCACAGGACCCAGAATTTCAGCCTGTCTTGTTTGCACTGTTTCTTTCCATATACCTGATCACTGTGACTGGGAACCTGCTCATCATCCTGGCCATCATATTTGACTTCCACCTACACACCCCTATGTACTTCTTCCTTTCCAACCTGTCCTTTGTTGACATCTGTTTTATCACCACCACAATCCCAAAAATGCTAGCCAACATCCACATACAGAGCAAATCTATCAGTTATGCAGGTTGCCTCACTCAGATCTGCTTTGTCCTGGTTTTTGCTGGACTGGAAAATGGAATTCTTGTAATGATGGCTTATGACCGATATGTGGCCATCTGCCACCCACTGATGTATAATGTCATCATGAAGCCCAAACTCTGTGGCCTGCTTGTTCTGCTGTCATTTATCATTAGTGTTCTGGATGCACTCCTCCACACTTTAATGGCACTGCGGCTGACCTTCTGCACAGATTTCAAAATTCCCCACTTCTTCTGTGAATTAGCTCATATTCTCAAGCTTACCTGTTCTGATATCCTCATTAATAACATCCTGGTGTATTTAGTTACCAGTCTTTTGGGTGGTGTTCCTCTTGCTGGGATAATTTTCTCTTATATTCAAATTATCTCCTCCATCCTGAGAATCCCATCAGCTGGTGGAAAGTATAAGGCTTTTTCCATTTCTGGATCACACTTAATTGTTGTTTCTTTGTTTTATGGGACAGGTTTTGGTGTATACCTTAGTTCTGCAGGTACACACTCCTCCAGGAAAAGTGCAATAGCATCAGTGATGTACACTGTGGCAACACCCATGATGAACCCCTTTATATATAGTTTGAGGAACAAGGACATGATCATGGCTTTAAAGAAATTCATCTCTAGAATATCATCTTTCCACTGATATGTCAATAGACTTGAGCTTAAGCTGCTAGAATATGCTAGATATATAAATAATGAGTGTTCCAGAAAGCCTGAGGATGTCCTGTGAATACAGGAGACAAGAAACCATAATGGTTAAGGATGAGAATTTTGAAATCATATCAATGGTGTTTGAATTCTACTCTGCTCTGTCATAGCTGTGTGGCCTTTGACACTTTATGTCAACCCACTAATCTCAGTTTGTTCATTTGTAATATTGGTGTAATTATATTTGCTCACATCTTGAGGAATATTTGAGATTCTTTATTTCTATCAGTGAATATGTCTCAGTCTCTAATTCTAACAACAGTCTCAACACAAATAGGGTCAAATGATTAAGACAAATATATTTCCCAAAAGACAGTTGAGAGATAGGGCAGATCAATGCACAGAACCACAGGACTACATTTCAGTCCTTCATGTGTTAACTTCTTTCAAAAGTTGTTCCTCTGATGGTAACCAATGGCTGCAGCAGTGCAGGGGTCATTTCAGATACAGTAACCAGAGAGAGACACGCTACTGCCCTGCCTTGGGTCTCTCTGTAATGGAGTCTTGAGATTCATCTAGTTTGTCATTTCTTCTTAACTGTATAATAGTCCATCATGTGTATCTATGACTATTTGTTTATCCATTCATCAATTGATGGACACCTGGGTTGCCCCATCTTTTGGCAATCATGAGTAACACCACTATTAACATTGGTGTGCAGATGTCTGTTCATGTCACTGCTCTCAATTCTTCTGGGTGTATACTTAATAATGGTATTGCTGGGTTCCATGGCAAGTCTATATTCAACTTCCTTAGGAACTGCCAAACAGTTCTCTACAGTGGCTGTACCATTCTCCATCCCCACTAAGAGTGAATAACTTTTCCTATTTCTCCACATCCTCTCCAACACTTGTAGTTTTCTCACTTTTTATTAATGGCCATTCTAATAGGTGCAAACTGATATATCACTGTATTTTTTATTTGCATTTCCCTAATCATTAATAATGTTGAATATTTTTTCATGTGTTTCTTCAGCATTTGTATTTATTCTTTGGACAATAGTTTTTTTCAATTCTTTTGCCCATGTTTTAATCTGGGAGTTTCTCTTTTTATTGTTGAGTTGTAGTATTTCTTTATATATCATGAATATTAAATCCTTGTCTGACGTGTGATTTCCAAATATTTTCTCCCAGTGAGTAGGCTGCCTTTTCACCTGTTGACAAAGTCCTTTGAAGTGCAAAAGTTTTGAATTTTGAGGGAGTCCCATTTATCTAATTTTTCTTCTGTTGCCTGTGCTTTGGGTGTAAGGTTTAACAAACAACCACCTACCACAAGATCTTGAAGATGTTTTCTACAATTTCTTCTAGGAGTTTTATGGTTTTCACTTTTATATTTAGGTCCTTGATCAATTTTGAGTTAATTTTTCTATAAAGTGTGAGATAGGAGTCCTCTTTCTTTCTTTTGGATATAGACATCCAGTTCTCCCAGTGCCACTTTTTGAATAGACTGTTCTGGTGCAGTTGAGAAGGCTTGGCAGCCTTGCCAAAAACCACTTGACCATAGATGTGAGGGTCTATTTCTGAGTTCTCAATTTGCTTCCATTGGTCAATTTTTGTTGTCTTTATGCCACTACCATGCTGTTTTTACCGCTGTTGCTAAGAAATATGCTTTAAAGTCAGGAAGTGTGTCTTCCATCTTTGTTCTTCTTTAAAAGACATTTTTGGGTATTCAGGGCAGCTCACCTTTCCAAGTAAATTTGAAAACTGGCTTTTCTATTTCTGGAAAAAATCTGTTGGGATTTTTATTGTGATTTCATTGAATCTGTAAAATAGTTGGTTTAGAATAGACATGATTAAATCACTTTTGATTACATTGTTTCAGTTAAGAGACTTTGATTGGATTGTGGGACCCAGGGTGCATCCTAATCTTTTAATGGAGTCATATAAACTGAGGTCTGAAAGCAGAGATACACAGAGAAAGAGAGCTGCCATTTTACCCTGCCATGTGAAAGAAGGCTCCAGGATCACCTGCAGCTGCAGATAGAGAACCCCCTAAGAGATTAAGAGAGAGTCCAGAGACTGGAATCAGCAGAGCAGCCAAAGCTGAAGCAATGAATCCGAGAGGAGAAGGAAGAGAAGGAGCCATATACCATATACCCACAGCTGAGCTTGGGGAAAAAGTGAACCTGGAGGAGAAAGTAGAGACCAGCTACCATTTGCCTTGCCATGTGGCAGGAGTCCAGCAGTTGACTTTTGGTGAGACAGTATCTTTGAAGATGTCTTGACTTGGATAGTTTCACAGCCTCAGAAGTGTAAACTTTTAAACTAATAAATCTCTATTGTAAAGGCCAACCCATTTCTGGTATGTTGCATTGACAGCCTTCAGCAAAGTAAGACAGAGGTTTCAAATTTCTCCCCATCTTCCAACACTTGTAATTATTTGACTTTTTGATTCTAACCGTCCTGGAAGACAAGAAGTAGTATCTCTTTGTGGTTTTGATTTGCATTTTTGATGACTAATGGATATCTTTTCATATGCTTATTGATCATTTGTATAACTTATTTGGAGAAATGTCTATTCAGATCCTTTGTCCATTTCACTTTGTAAATGTTTGGTGCTTATGGTTTTAAATACCTCTTTATTAAACAAATGCAGACCCTGGTCCTTTTCCCACCACCAATTCTGATTGCTGAGATACCATGTTAGTGATTTAATTAGTTTCCTTTGTTGCCTGTAATATATTACAACAAATATTGTGCCTTAAAACAATAAAGCCTATCCTCTTTTACTTAGGGAAGTCAGAAGTCCTAAATCAGCTTTACTTGCTAAAAGCAGGGTGTTAGCAAGGTATTATAACCATCAAAATTTCTTTGTGTGTTACTTCAGCATCCATCTTATTTTGGCTAAGCCACTTGTGTCAATACTGAACTTTGGCCTAGTTAATAAGCAGTTTTCAAGCCCTGGGACATAAACTCCTCCATATCCCCAAAACACTTCTTTGGTCACTACCCACACCAACCAAATACTTCACACAATACTCATGGCTGGCCCAAATGATAATGTAACTCATCACTACCTTCAGACAACCAGTCCCTTTCTGTTGATGCTTGTGTTTGCTTTAATATAATATTTTCTTGACTCTCATAGAAAATATACTAACCTCTACACCTGTGCCAAAATAAAAGCATAAGCCCA
Source organism: Chaetophractus vellerosus (assembly GCA_004027955.1). Taxonomy (NCBI): domain Eukaryota; kingdom Metazoa; phylum Chordata; class Mammalia; order Cingulata; family Chlamyphoridae; genus Chaetophractus; species Chaetophractus vellerosus. The sequence goes on along the minus strand of PVKH010032844.1, from coordinate 2,419 downwards.
TGGGCCTCTCTCCCCACCTACTAGTTGAGCCTCCTGAGCTGATCACAGTTCCCATCAAGCCCTCATGGCATCTCTCTTTCTCTGGGACTTGTGAGTAACAAAATATCTTTTCTCATGCCATGGGTTTCCATTGTGCCATACCTGACTTGACCTGGTATACAAATTTAAAGTCCAATTTAACTGTTTCAATACATGTGGCATGGAGTTAGCAGGGTGTGTTTGTTCATGACCATGGGGAATAAGGCTTAATACCTTTTGGCTGCTCTTGGCTTACTTACTGGCTATCTCAAATAGCAAATATTACCTGGGAAGGGGCAATGGTTTGTTGACATACAGTTGTGTTGCTTTGCACCACTTGTTGCCTCTGCCATGTATTGCCTAAGTTTCCCATCCCAAATTGGGGGTCCTGTAGATCTGATTTCTCCTCAGAATCTTCAAATGATCAGCCCTGCAATGGCAAGAGGTGTAACCCTGTGGTTTCTAGTTCTCCCCTGAGCTGGAATGATTGGCATTGGATGATACCAATGTTGAAAACCATTGGCTACATAATGAAAGTTTTGTTGCAATTCCTATAGTAGAAGCCTACAAGGTAAGAGAGAGGCATCTCCCACCCCAGCTGTGACTTGTCACTAAGGTGGCTAGGGATAAACACACCAGGCTAAGAAAGGGAGAGTGCTAGACCCCCTGACACCTGCACCACAGCATCTAGGAGGGAAACCCCAACCACTGTGTCAGAATACTGGCATCTGGGTCTGTTTTTTTATGTCCTTCTTTGTCTTTTTATTATTTTATTTTCATGTACTAAAAGATAAAATTTGAGATAGTTCTGGATTTTTTCTCCTATTCTGTTGGGTTGTGGCTGCTTCTTCACACAGAGGGAGAAAGTTACATTCACATTGATTTGTTTGAGAATCCAGTGCAGAGTTCAAGCAGCAAAACCCCAATTTGGCAGATCTAATTTCAAACTCGACACTCATTTCTAAAATTACCATAATAAAAAGGAACAAAGTTTCCTTGTTCTATGAACTATGATACAATGTTCTTTCCAAAATGTCTTCATTTTGCAACTGTAATTACATGGATGTCTGCTTTGGGCCATTTTGAATGTGTGTGTGTATGTGTGTGTGTATAAGTTAGCACACTTTTCAAATCCAGACAGGGTAATAACAAGAATCTGAACACTACTTTAGTAGTTATACTTTAATATAACTTTTGTTAATTCAGTAGTACAAGCTATCTCTGTTGCACAATATTTTTTGTTTTATACCTACAAGGGTGAAAGTGACCTACTACATTTACATCTCACATATCCTGATATACAAACAGTACTTAATGAATTTGAGCCAAGAATTAGAAATCTTTAGATTTAGCACTTGAAAGAGCTTCCTGACTTCTACAGCTTAAATCATGTACTAATCACATTTCCAGAGTTTGAAATTACTCATCTCTTTAAATCATGAGAAACAGGTGAATCCAAACTTTTAATTACAATTATTTTATACAAGTTAGATAACACAACACAGTAAGGTTTAGCTACCCATCCTAAACCCAACACACACATTCTCCCCTAAGTTAGACAGGTCTTAGGGTTTTCCTTCTTTTTAGAAAATTGAATGGTACTTGAGAATTGAGGGTGAGGGTTGCCACAGATTAGAAACATACTTATAGAATTCAGTTCTCCATAACCACATAATGCCATTTTTCAGTGGTACAAAAGAATCTGCTTATGAATTTGAAACAAACTTAGTATCAAAGGCCAAAATTTCACCTAATATTTTCCCACATTTGTCCTTTTTAAAAATATATAATTTTTATTTTTTAAAAGATATGTAGATTATATAAATGTTACATTAAAATATAGGGGATTACTGCATCCCACACCCCCAATCCTTCCCACATTTTTCCACCTTAACAACATCCTTCATTAGTGTGGTATAGTCATTGTAATTGATGAACACATTTTGGAGCATTGCCACTAAGCATGGATTATAGTTTACACTGTAGTTTACACTCCCTCCTGCACAATTTTGTAAGTTATGACAAGATATATAGTGGCTTGTATCTGTCATTACAATGCCATTCAGGACTGTCCCATCCAGTGGGACAGTCAACAGAGGCCTCTGAACCTGTGGGAAAAGAATGGTATGGGACAAGGAGACACAAAGAATGGCAGCAAGACAGGAGGTCTGATCAAGCTGCAAAAGTTTATTGGTGAGGTACAAGTATTTCTGCTCAAAGGGAGGAGGGAGTGGTTAGCAGGGGAGGGTGGCTTGGTAGTTACCTATTGGTAGCAGCTGTTGCTAAGGTAGGGGACAGATTAGCTAACTGGCATTTCCAGTTCTTTGAGAAATTGGTGGAACATGACTCAGGCTGTTTATTATTAACTTGGGCGGCCATGCTGCTGACAACGAGTACTGTG
>PVKH010032843.1:0-12104 GCA_004027955.1 Chaetophractus vellerosus | reverse complement strand
AATGGTGGCCCAGAAGGGGGCCAGATGCCCAACGAAGTGTCAAAATAAAGAGGAAAAGGGAAATGCAAGGAATTCGTCCTTGGGGTGTTTCAGCTGAATTCCTTGCTTTATGTTCCTACAACTCCTTGATTTTTTATGTGTATGTGCAGTAAAATATGTTATATTGGCAGCCATTATGCAGCTGTGACATTGTGGAGAATTTTAGGCTCCGAGTGAGAGAACATTTGAGAGCTTTGTGTATTGGTCATTTTATCATCCTCATATCATGCACTAGAAGCTTCCCTGGAAGTGAGGACCAGCTGTATCAGAGACTCCAACCCAGCCCTGGATGGCATATGACACGTAGGCACATCACACCCTTCCCAGGAGGTTAACAACACACTCTTTGATATGCAATTGGCATAGAAGAGTCAATAAGCTTGTTGAAACCAGCCGGAAAATTCTATGACATTTTTTGCCCCTAAGCACTTTCAAGAAAGTACAAGTAAAAGGGAAATTATTCAAACCAACCGTGTGTAATTAGAGCTGGTGAATTCCCTGCCTCCAGCATCCCTACACTGAGTCTTTCCAAAATTAGCCTTTGGGCTATATATTTATATATTTTCCACAATAGGAAAATCCTGTTCTGAGTATCTTCTGCTTTTATCGTAAAAATAGATTAATGGCTCGTTGACTGGCAGTGGAACGGTCTTGGATCTGAATACATCGCAACTGAAATCCTTTCAAAAGTCCCCTCCCCCCTCCCTATCGTATCATCTTTCTCCATAATAAAGATTTTTTCTTTTTAATTTCCAAAGCGAGGAAAGCCCCAGCGAGTGTATATCATGAATTAATCTTCTTCCTGAGAGAGTTAAGGCCCTCTGGGTGGGCTTTGCTGCTAATACCATCCGGAGTGTACAATTATCTTCTAATAAGCATAAGTCTCCATCACTACTGCTCAATAGCTTAATTACATTACCTGGGATGGAGGCGGTCCTAGGCCTAGTGGAAGGCAGTTCAGACAGCAAGCCCTTGTCTGAGGCTTCCCCTGCCAGGGAACTGACAGCCTGAGCAGGATGACACAGGGACACTCCTGGAGATGGAGAGCTGAGGGGGCAATGCGGCCCCATCTGAGGGGCCTGCTCTGCCTGTAAAGCCCTTGGAGCTTGCCTGGCGCTCCTAAGGGCACTGGCCCCTGCCTTGAGGGGACAGAAATAGGAGTGTCAGGGCACCCCTGACTTCAGTCCTTGTACATATTTCTAAAATGGTGTGAGGTGGGGTAGGGGTCACGCATTGAGACAAACCAGAAAGCAGCAGCTAAAGCTAAATGTATTTAAGAAAAAAAAAAAATGATAGGAGAGGAATTTTCAAAGTACATTTTTGGAAAACTCTTGGAGAAAATATGTTTTTGTTCTTTCTTTTGATTTTTTTTTAATCACCCAAGTCATGCATGCATAAATCATAGTTGTAAAAATTTCATTTGCTGCAGATGTAGCTATTTGCTTCTGCTACCAACATAGAGATTGTCCTTCACCCCTTTCTGCTTCCTCCCCCCTCCGACACCCAATAACTCCACTGAGAATTGAATTGCTGAGCAAAAATGAAATTGTTGGGTATATACTACATGAGCAATTTGAGCCTGGTTTGAACTTATCACAAGCTGAATATTTCTTTAGAAAACTTCTTGAGCTTCCACTTTAAAGAACTTCTGGTTTAATGCTGAACAAGACCTTGAAGCTTTTAAAAGAACAATTATATTATTAATATCCAAGGACTTGGTTAGACCAAAGAGCTGATTAAAGTTTAAATGGAGAAAGGAATCCAGTTCTTGGACAAAAAGACACAAATAATAGCATTCTTGGCTGTGAGAAATGGAGCAAACCTTGGGGGTCATCTGGCCTGATCCCTCATTTGAGGGACAAGGAAACTGAGATCTTGCCCAATTGGGATTTTCTTGACATTGACACTCCTACTATATATTTTTTGCCAGTGATGTTTAAAGTGGTGCCTTATGCCAAGCAAATCTAAGTTTCTTTTACCTTCAGCCTGGTCACCCCATTGTCCTCAAACACTCTGCTAATTCTTTCAACAAACATTAGTTGAGTGCTTACTGTGTGACAGGCCCCGGGTATGTCAAGATCCCATGTCTCTGTTCCTGAGTAGTGTACCAAGTGCACAAGTAACTGTAAGTCCCATAATAAAAGTGGAAATATACATTATCATTTTTAGGCCTTTGTTGCTCTTTTTTTGCCTTTTATTCTATACCCCCTCCTTTCTATTCCTTATATTATTCTTTAATACCTAACTATCTTTCCAGACTACTTTAGCCTATACTGATTTCTCCCCTCTTCTCCCCTCTTATGTCCATTTTCTGCTTACCACTTAGGTGACAAAATTTTAGAACTTTAATGTATCAGTCAGGATAGGCTAGGTTATGCTGAGGTAGCAAACAACCTCCAAATCTCAGTGGTTTTATATAACAGAATGTATTTCTCATTCATTCTACATCTCCCATGTAGGCTAACAGGGGGCCTCTGTCATAACACTCAGGGTTCCACGCTGACAGAGGTTCTATCTTGACATGTACTTCCATGATCAGTGCCACAAGGGGAAGGAAAGTTGGAGCTGGCACAACTGATAAAGTGAAAATTGACACCCATCACTTCTACTCACATTTCACTGTCCAAAACAAGTCATATGGCCACAACTAACTTCCAAGGCAGTGGGCAAGCACAATCTTTCCTTGTGTATGCAAAGAGGAGAATCTAAATATTTGTGAACATATAAATGACTTCCACAATTAGTTTCTATTTGCCTGCTAGTGTTTCAAGTATGCTTGTCTTACTTTATAAAAAAAACTGTAAGAATCTACAAGATAAAGGATTGTGGCCTTCTTATTTTGTAAAACCATAGCATCCAATAGAAGTGAAAAACCAGGCACTTAATAGATTTTTAGTTGGCATTTTGATATGAGATTTTGTGAAATCCTGTTTCTGTCAATGCTGGTTATAGTTTCTTCAGACTCTGGTCTTAACTTGTGTATTAAAAGGCTTTAGAGAAATCTAAAGCTGTAAACTGGTTTCTTTTCCCTCATAGTAGAGGCATGTGAAGAGGTTCCAGGCAGGAAACCTGAGCTCACTGAGGTCTTTTCTAATTCTCAGACCTGTCTAAATGGCCCCAGCGATTGTCAGTCATTGAATACAAGTCCAAAACAGTCATTTGTTCAGTTATAACAAACCAGACCTGGCGACAACTCCCATTTATCAAGTATCAGAAGGAATGTACATACCACGTAACTTTTGAGATTCCTTAAAGTTTCTTTCAAGAAAGACGGTGATGAAATAGAGCGTGTGCCTCCAAACCTGCTGGAATATCCCTCAGCCTCAGGGCCAACAAACACTGGTACTCAACTTTATGGAGCGCCTGGATCTTGGACTCTTGAATCCCACCTATCCTTGAGTCCCATCTACTGAGTTGCTCCCAATCACCCAACTCCTGAGCTCTTGCTTTACCCCTTGTCTGTGATGCCTCCCAAAACTGTGAGTACTTCAGACAAATAATTCAGTGCTCTTTCAAATGGATTCATTAAGTATTTGTCCAAATATTTATTTAAGGGAGAGGCTTAGAGGAGAATGGAGAAGCAGGATTCCTGATGGTAGCACTCAGATTGTCCTTGATTGCCCTAAATGATTCATCTCTGGCTGAATTAGCTGTGGTTAGCTATTGCCAAAACAATGCTGTATAACAAACCACCCCAAAATGAGTGCCTTAAAACAAGAGCCAGCTCTTATTTCTCATGAGTCTTTGGGCTAGCTGGGCAGCTCTGCTGATCTGGTCGGTCTTGGCTGCTCCCAGCTGGGCTCATTCATACATCTGCTCAGCTGGTGAGTCGCTCAGGACCACTCGGTCACAGGTGGTCTCAGATGGAATTGCTTAGATCTCCTCCACAGGTCTCTCACATCTGTACATCCCACAATCCTTCTAGTGGGTTAGCTCAGGTATGTTCTCAGGCTAGCCTGCAAATTCTTTCATGACAATCACAGAGGAACAAGAGAGGAAGCAGAAGTGCTCAAACACATTTCAAAGCCTCAGCAAGTGTCAGGTTTGCTATTGTCCCAGGCCAGTGAGTCACATGGCCCAGCTCAGCATCGGAGTGAATGGGGCCTACAAAGTTACAGGGCAAAGAGCATAGATTACAGTGAAGCCATTCACGGGGGCCACCCATGCAATCAGTCTCCCACAGGTCCCAAACTGGCCTATCCCACAGTGCAAAACCAAACCCCTATAATGATCAGGGCTCATTCCATCAGAAGCCAGTTTATTGTGGATAGATTCATATTCTCTTGTTGCACATATAGAAGATTGCTAGGATTTTTTGGGGGGGGGGGGGGGGTGGAGATTGGGAATCAACTAGGAGAGGTAAGATCCAAGGTGGAGAATGGAACCACTAGATATTCTTTTCATTTAGGTTTGAGGCCCTGGGCTCTTCTAAGTTAAAAGAATGCTGCTATTAAGTAATGAGGACTTGTTCATTATCATTGCCATAATATTGTTCATACTTTTGTAGATAGATGGTGGGACTTGAATTTAGAACGGAAGAATGGGGAATGTAAGTTTTGCCACTTTATGGCTTTATCCCCTAAGGAAATGCCATCAGTTTTGGAGAGCCAAATAATGTCCTTGGTTGAAATTCAAAAGCCACTGAAATGATGTAATGCAAACAGTTTTTTGCTTTGTTTTGTTTTGTTTTTATCAAAGCCACAGAAACCAATTTATATGTGTTCCGTTTCAAACCCCCTTTACCTTTCTAACCACAGGAGGTAAATGATAAATATTAAAATATTACACAGTTCCATAGGGAGCCCAGAATCTCTTTAACACTGCATTTATATTATGTTATAAAATTTCTCTTTAATGTGTCAGGAAACATTTTTTTATATACAGCTTATGGAGTCTGCAAAGAGATGCTTTGTTTAAAGTGAGCTCCTTGTCTCATCTGCACTGGGATTTGCCTGACAGCTAGGCGTGCCGCATTAACTGCCTCTCACATGCAGTGCCAGGGGCAAGCAGGCTATTGCTTAACAAGGATGCATAACAGCTAATTGCATTTTAGGCCACTGGTTTGTCACTGTGATGGTGCCAAGTAACAATTTCAAAAGCAAAGCAGTGAGTCCAGTTCTGATTCACTTACAAGCCTGAAAATCGCACAACAGCCTGCTCTCCAGGAATATGAGGCACCCATGGATATTGGCTTGTACTGTAGCATATCCTGTCCACTGCTAGATTTGATTAAAATCTGTGTCTAGAATATATTATGGCTCCTGGATGTCAATCATCAATTGTCATAATCCTCAAAAGCACTCGCTTAGTCTTTTCCCACATTCTGCATCAATAATAGCCTTTAGAGACAAATCCTGCGTCTAAGGAAAACGAGAGAGGCAATGTTTAACCTCCCTAATTAACAGCTTTGGATGAAAGAACATCTCCAAGGTGCTCAGAAGGAAGAGATTCTAAGGAGATTTACGCATTGCTTTTTGAGATGCATTGCGTGCTAGTATATAATTTGCAAGTACATAAGGAAGTTGAAGCTTGGAATATGATATTCAGAGCTCATCTATTTATGTTTGTATTTATTAAGTTCTTTGTAAATCTCAATTTAGCAGATGTCTTCTGGCTCAAAATAAAGCTCTTCATGAGGGAGTCAGTGTGGCTGTACAACAAAAGTCACATTATCATTTCAGTACAAATATTTGCAAAATAGAACCAAACTGGAAAATTGAGGGGAAAAAATACCCACTGGAATTTCTGAGTCATTAAATCCTCATGTGCATGACATATTGTGAAAAAATTTGCTCCGTTCTTGGTTCAAAGGATCCTTTCCCCCCTCCTTTCTTGGCTTTTGGCACCACTCACCACTTTATGGGACTGCGTGTGCATGTGTGCGTCCTCTAGGCTTCCCTCCTCTCTGCATACCAGGATTTGCTTCTAGAAGATGTATAATGTGTGTATGTTGCATTTAATATTCCAGGATTCCAAAAGGACAGGAGAAAGACCATGTAGGGTCCAACCCCTGGCCCATTGCCAGGCTGTCCCTGAAAGGGAGCACACTGGCTTCATGGTCTTGACTGCCTGCTTCTCACCCATGGCCAAGTCCTTGCCCCCAAACAATCTCCTATGTCCGTCTTGGGACATCTCTCCAGTCCCCACCTCCTCCTGTCTTCTGAACTTGCTCGGTCTTTCTGGTAAACTCCATTTTGTTAGTGAATCAGTGATTTTTGGTTTATCTTAGTTCTGGTTTTAGATCCAGAACTAAGATAACCCATCTGGTCCAATATTCAGATCTCTCTTAGCTCCATGTTCTGTGTCTTGTGGGCAGTCTTGTCTCACTTCTGCATTCATCCTAGACTTGGGGGTGGGGGGAGGGTTTTGACTTCTCCTGGAGGTGAATTTAGGCAGAAAGTGACACCAACGTGGCATTTATGAATCTTCTCTATGGGGCTTCAGCCTTACAAAGATAGCTATGTTTCTCAAACATAAAGTTCCCTTGTTAATCTGCTGTGTAGCCTCCACCAAGGAAAGGATCCATAATTTTCAACATGATTTCAGTTTTTGGCCCCTGCCATCTCTAGAAATGAGAATTCCAAAAGTTTGCTACCCACCCTGCAAAATAATCCTTAGGTTTACTTCCTCTAAGATATTATCCTTTTAGCCTCAGTTAGGGAACTGTTGGGCTTTGGACACTGACAACTCCATCAGCACTTTTGTGGATTTATAAGTATTTAATACTGACATTTAAGTATAATTTCCTTCAGTCTTCAAAGGTCCAGATTTGAAATATTATTCATTATCATTATTTGACAATGTTCCTATTCACACATGCAGATATAATTGGGAAGACTAATGCCTGCCCAGCAATTCTTTCTGCAGTGTGTTCAGAAAAAAACTACTTTTATTTACAGTTACTGTCAGCAGGAAATGCCCCTATTTGAGATTCAGTCTCATCACCTCACTGTCTTCTCAGAATAAGTGCCCCTTTGCCTGAATTTTGGCATGTGGTTTACATTTTTCTGATACTGTATTTCAGTATACTATTAAAACTTCTTTTTCTGTCTCACCAATTGTTTTCTCCCCATTAACATGGTGATAAGGTGATTTATAAATCATCCAAGTAGAAATGGGAAGTAGACAGTTGTATATTAAGTTCTCAAGTTCAAAGGAAAGATCAGAAATGAAAATATAAATTTAGAGTCATCAGCATTGGGTGGTATTGAAGCCATGGGACTGGATAAGGTCCCTCAAGGACATAGTGTAGCCGTGGGAGAAGCATGTTGGTACAACTCAACCCACAATAGCATTTCCATTCTACCCAGCAGATGCTCTGCTCACCATCTGATCATATTTATTTGTTCTTGGCTTCACTTAGACATCTCTGCATTTTCTGGTACAAAATTTCTTAGTCTCCTTAAAATCTTTGGTGCTTAATCTGTGGTTGGTGGTTTCTTTTTTGGTAATTACAATTAATTGAAAGCATCCAGGTAAAATTTTGCAAGAATTCCTACCACTGCAGTAACTCAATCCAATTCAATTTTTACTCTAACTACTTAGAGTTGGGCCAAACTCCACAGGGTAATGGAAATCCTTTACAAAATTGCCCTTCAGGTACCAGTCTCAAATTTGGGAGACCAAGCCACCTGCACTTCTGACTAACTGGCCCCACATGCAGGGATTCCTACCATCCCTTCATGTTTGATAATTTGCTCAAATGACTCACGGAGCTCACTGAAAGCACTACACTTACTATTATAATTTTATTCTGGTAAAAGAGTACAAAACAAAAAGGAGCCAAAAATAAAGATGGAATGTCTTAAACTCTAGCTTCTGTGTCCTCTCCATGTGGAGTTAAGATGTCTCACCCTCCTGTAACAGAGATGTTATAAATCTTGGAAGGTCTCCTGGACTCCTAGTGTCCCGAGTTTATATGGGGTCTCATTATGTAGGCATGACTGAGAGAATCAATGTCCAAGAGACTGAACTCAATCTGCAGGACCCCTTCTTGCCCAGAGGTCTGGGAGGTGGGCTGATATAACATGGCTCAAAGCTCCAATCCCCTAGTCACCTGCTTAGTCTTTCTGGTGTGGCTACCCCCCAGCCTAAGACTGTCTTCATGGCTGACCCCACCCTGGAACTATCAGGTGTGGTCCTGCACCCACCAAAAACAACAGTAGACACTCCTATCACAGGATTCCAAAGACTCAGAGGTTACTTTCCCATTTTACTTAGCCAAGAGAAAATGGTCCTTCAGTTTCTCCTAGTAGGTGTGTAGTTTGTGGAGAGCTAAATGAACAAAGACTCTTAGAGAGGGATAGTTATTGAGAGGTTACGAGGGAGGGCAGCAAAAGCCTTTAGGACATCATTTCTAAATAGGCACATTTACCAAGAAGAACCACATGCCAACCCTAATTGAAATATGAAAAACCAGTCCTAAGGGAAACTGAGAAACCCACTCTAGGAAGAAAAGTGGGCTCTGTGGTGGATTCCAGATTTGCAAACAGAAAGAGCTGTTCTTAGCCCTACTCAGTTAGGGATGAAGCATGATGTCTCACTGAGGTCCCAAAGGACATGTAGAATTTCTTGAGCCTGAGTAGCGTGGTCCCTCAGAGGAAGCATTCAGTGAGAGCGTCAGCTCTGAAGCCAGCTGCAGGTGTCCAGCTGCATTTAGGATCATCCTGAGGCCAGATGGCATTTTGTCTTGGACTTCATGTTTGTGTTCATAGAGATGCTGACTCTGCTGAGTGATTCCTAGTGGTGTACATGCTGTCCCGGCTGCCTCTGGAGGCATTCCATTGAGATGAGAGAAGTTTTTATTGACACTTTCTAAAAGATTTGGTAATGTTTTGTGGTTCAAAAGGGTTGCCTGCATTATAGCTTCTTGCTCTAATACTACACCCTAAATTAGATTGTGTTCTGGCCCATTTCCAGGATGATCCCAGTTTGTACATATATATTAATTTTTTAAATGATAAAATAGAATGCCTATTTTCAATTTGGTAGGAAAAGCCACCCAGGTCTCCAAAAGAAGTAACTCTAAATTCACTAAGTAAACCATACTCTTATTTTTTTTCATTTAAACAATTTATTGAAGTATATCACTCATACATAAACAATAAGCGTATAGTAAAAGTTGTGAACTTACAGAGCGACATGCATAACTCCATACAGGGGTTCCACACATCAATCCACCACCAATACCTTGCATTGTTGTGAGACATTTGTTACAAATTATGAAGTAATATCATCAAAATCTTACTAACTATAGTCCGTAGCTTACATTTGGTGTATTTTTCTCCCAACCCACCCTATTATTATTTTTTAAAATATATTTTTATTACAGAAGTGTTGAACTTACAAAACAATCATGCACATGTGCAGAATTCCCATACAATACTCCATCCATAAACATACTACATTGTGGTGGAACATTACAGATTGTGAGATAATATCATCAGACTGGGAAGCAGATATGGCTCGAGCGATTGAGCTCCCGCCTACCACATGGGAGGCCTCTGGTTCAGTTCCTGGTACCTCCTAAAGAACACAGTGTACTGGTGTGATGGGCAGCCATGGCAAGCTGACACAACAAGATGATGGGACAAAAGCCACAAGAAGAAAAACATAATGAGAGACACAACAAAGAAGGGAGTAGAGGCTCCTGGTGCCTCCTAAAGAAGATGAGCAAGACAACAAGCTGACTCGACAGGCAGATGTGGCGAGCTGATGCAACAATAATGAGAGACACAATAAAGCAGGGAATGGAGGTGGCTCAAGCGATTAGGCACCTCCCTCCCACATCGGGGTTCCAGGTTTGGTTCCCGGTACCTCCTAAAGAAGCAAGGAAAATGAACAGACACAGCAAGTGCAAAACAATGAGGGGGTGGGGAGAAATAAATAAATAAAGTAAACCTTTAAAAAAAATCACCAGACTATTACCGCTAACCATGCTCCATAGCATTCATTTGGCACACTTTTCCACACTCCCCCATTATCAGCATGGTACATCTTTGGCATAGATGTATGACTATTACAGTATTGCTGTTAACTACAGTCCGTAGGTCACTCCAGTTGTATTTGCTTCTCCACATTCCCACCACCCTGCAATAGTGACATACATCTGCTTTAGCTCACAAAGGACACTCTTGGCATCTGTACCATCAACCACAATTTTCATCCACTTCTGGGGTTACTGTATTAGTCAGCCCATAGATTATTCCCTAGCTTTGTTTCTATTGACATTTACATTCCTAGAAGACCCTTTCCAGCCACATTCCCATTTATAAACCAGTTGTTACTTACTATAATGTGTTACCATCAACTCTATATACCTCCACACTTTTACAGTAAAGTTAATTAAAACTTCTACATACATTTAGGATCAGTAGTCCATCTCAGTCCTCCTCTTATCTCCTTTAAGAATCTACCACCTACCACCAGGTCTTGAGATGTTTTCTTGCATTTTCTTCTAGAAGCTTTATGGTTCTTGCTTTTATATTTAGGTCTTTGATCCATTTTGAGTTACTTTTTGTATAAGGTGTGAGATAGGGGTCCTCTTTTTTTCTTTCGGCTGTGGATATCCAGTTCTCCCAGCACCATTTGTTGAATGGACTGTTCTGCCCAAGCTGGGTGGGTTTGACAGGCTTGTCAAAATTCACTTGACCATAGATGTGAAGGTCTGTTTCTGAACCATCAGTTTGGTTCCATTGGTCTATGTGTCTGTCTTTATGCCAGAACCATGATGTTTTTACCACTGTAGCTAGGTAATATGACTTAAAGTCCGGAAGTGAGACTCCTCCAACTTTGCTTTTCCTTTTTAAAATATTTTTCACTATTCGGGACTCCTTACCCTTCCAAATAAATTTGATTATTGTATTTTCCATTTATTTAAAAAATGCTGGTGGAATTTTTATTGGGATTGCATTGAATCTGTATATCAATTTAGGTAGAATTGATATCTTAATGATATTTAGTCTTCCAATCCATGAGCATGGAATTTTCTTCCAATTATTTAGATCTTTTTTTATTTCTTTTAACAATGCATTGTAGTTTTCTGAATACAAGTGCTTTACATCCTTGGTTAAGTTTATTCCTAAATATTTTATTCTTTTAGTTGCTATTGTAAATGGAATTTTTCCCCTGACTTCCTCCTCAGATTGTGCATTAGTGTCTTTTAAAGTCTATTTCATCTGATAAAAGTATAGCTACTTGGGCTTTTTTGTTTTTGTTTTTGTTTTTGTTACTGCATGCATGGAATATTTTTTTCCAGCCATTCACTTTCAATCTATTGGTATCCTTGGGTCTAAGGTGAGTCTCTTGCAGACAGCATATAGATGGTACATATTTTCTTATCCATTCCACCAGTCTGTGTCTTTCAACTGGGGGAGTTTAATCCATTAATGTTCAATGTTATTACTGTAAAGGCAGTTCTTATTTCACCCATTTTGACCTTGGGGTTTTATCTGTCATATTTTATTTTCACCACTCTTTTGAGACTTTTAGTTACTTTTACTGATATAATCTTCATTTCTAGACTCACTTCCAAGTCACTCACTCCTATTTTTTCTTTTCAGAATGTAGCACACCCTTTGGTATTTCCTGCAAGGCTGATCTCTTTGTTATCGACTCTCTCCGTTTCTGTTTATCTGTGAATATTTCAAACTTGCCCTCATTTTTGAAAGACAATCCCACTGTATACAAGACTCTTGGCTGGAAGTCTTTCTCTTGCAGTATCTTAAATATATCAAACCATTGTCCTCCTGCCTCCATGGCCTCTGATGAGAAATCAGCACCCAATCCCACTGCGTATCCCCTGTATGTTATGCATTGCCCCTCTCTTGCTGCTCTCAGAACTCTCTCTGTCTTTGGCATTCCACATTCCAAACAGCATGTGTCTCGGAGTTGGTCTATTCAGATCCATCCAGATGGGAGTATGTTGTGCCTCCCAGACATGGGCATCCATGTCCTTCAATAGGGTTGGGAAATTTTCTACCACTATCCCTTCAAACACTCCCTCTACCTCCTTTCCCTTCTCTTCTCCCCCTGGGACACCCATGACACATATGTTTGCTTGCCTC
>PVKH010032842.1:0-12115 GCA_004027955.1 Chaetophractus vellerosus | reverse complement strand
GGGAAAAAAAAAACCCACTCAGCTCCTGAGTGAAGCAGAATTAAAATATTCTGCAAAAACAGTACTTAAACAAAACAGACAGAGCCCCAGGGTTACTGATTTATGAACACACAACCAGCAGTACAAGACAGGTGTATAGTTGTAGATTCACGGCCCAGAAAGCATTTGTATTATTTTTTACTTTTAATAATAAACACTTGTGGCAAACCATTTTTATGATACGTGATGAAGGGGAATAAAAAAATGTATATAGTACTCGGCACTCTCTGGAGGTTTCACTAGGTTTGTCTGGCAGCCTCTGGTAAATAATTTCTTTTCCATTTATATTTTATAGCAGGGGTCTTGGCTCTCTGGCTGTACCTTCGAGATTTGTTAATCAAATGAAGTCCAGTCCCACGAAGGGAATCTGGTAAGCGTTCTATGACAGCGTGGCTCTGGGGACGGATTCTGCCCCATCTACTCTGAGTGTTTTTTCTGGGTTGAAAACTCCTTGCTTAAAATTTAATTTCTTTTATCTTGGTCCTGCAAAATCAAGGGCATTGAGAGAGAACCGACCAGAAGGGTCATTCTCATTAACCTTCCCAGCCCTTTTTAAACTAAGGTACAGGTATACACAGAAAAGCCAAGGTGCCCTTTATGCAAAGCCACCTGTGACTCCACCCCACCCACTGCCATGGAAACTTATTTGTGGATGAATGGGAGTATATGCATGTGATGTGTGAGTATTGTGAGTGGTTTGTGAAAGTGTGTGTTTGTGTGTAAATGTGTATTTGTATGTGTGTATTTTTGTGTATGAGTGTGTATTTGCATGTATTTGGGATAAATGTGTGCATTCTTCTGTGTGAATTTGTGTGTGCATGTGTATGATTAGTATTTGTCTGTATATGTGTGATGAATGTGAGTATGAATGTGTGTGAGTGTGCACTTGTGTTGTTTGTGTAAATGTGTAAATGAGTATGTGTGTTTACATGAGTATGTATTTGAGTTGTGTGTATGAATGACTATATCAGTGTGTGTGAATATATGTACGACTGGGCATTGAGTGTAAATGTGTGCATATGTGAACGTTGTGCATGAGTTTGAGTGTTTGCATGAGTGTCAGTTGTGTGTGTGTACGCACAAGTGTTTTTGGATGAGCGTGTGTTGTGTGCATGTAGTTACCTGTGTGTAGTATATGTGTATGGTATTGTATATTTTTGTGTATCAGTGTGTTCATTGTGTGTACTGTCTATATATGTAATTGTGCATTTGTGTATACGAGTATGTGTGTTGTGTAATTGTCTTAATGCATTTGTGTGTGTGTGTACATGTATTTGTGCGTATATGAATGTATTTTTTTGTGTATGTGTGCACCTTCTATATATTTGTGTGACTGTACTTAGGTATGTATGAGTGTACATTGTATGCATATGTGTTAATTATTTCCGTGTGTATGAGTGCGTACTGATGTGAGTGTATTTGTGAGAATTTATTGTGTACGCATTTGTGTACGCATTTGTGTTAATGTATTCGTGTGTGTACGTGTGTTCTAGTTGTGTGCGAGTGTGCGCGCTCTGTGCGAGTGCGCGTGTGTGCGGCTGCCGCACGCGTCAACCTCCCCCCTACCCGCATTATCCCCGCGCGGGAGCAGAGGAGCCTGCCCAGCCTCGGCGGGCGGAGGAGGGACGCGCGCCCGGGTGAGCGGGCTGCGCCGCCGCCACCACCGCGCCGACTTTGCCCTTTAAATCGGTCTCCTAGCCGATTAGAGCTGGTCTCCCACGTGACATTTTACCTTCTGTCTCCTGGAGCAAATTACCCGAGGACGGTCCTCTGCCGGCAGCAGTGCGTCGCGCCACCCCAGCCCGCCACAGGAACGCGGCTCCTGCAACTTTGGGCGAAGCAACGTCGGACTGAGGCGCTCTCACCGGGTCATTTCCACCCCGGCGCGTCTGGAGCTCCGCGGGTTTGGCTGAGCCGGGGGGAGCGGCGGTAGGGGAGAGAACCTGCCCCGGCCCTAGCCCGACGCCCCTTGGACCCAGGCGGCGCCGCGCCCGGGAGATCGGCGGGGCGCCCTGCGCGCTGAGTCGGGAAAGGGGACGTCCTTTCCCCAGCCGGGACGGGACCCGGAGCACCCTCGGGGAAACCGGAGCACCCTCGGGGAAACCGACCCGGCAATGTCCGCGAGACCACGGTGAAGCCCGCGGCGGCCCGAGCGCGCCCCGCGCCCTCACCATGCAGAAGAGCGTGCGCTACAACGAGGGGCACGCCCTGTACCTAGCCTTCCTGGCACGCAAGGAGGGCACCAAGCGCGGCTTCCTGAGCAAGAAGGCGGCGGAGGCGAGCCGCTGGCACGAGAAGTGGTTCGCCCTCTACCAGAATGTGCTCTTCTACTTCGAGGGCGAGCAGAGCGGACGCCCGGCGGGCATGTATCTCTTGGAGGGCTGCAGCTGCGAGCGGGCGCCCGCACCACCCAGGACCGGCACCGGCCCGGGCGGCACCCGTGACGCGCTGGACAAGCAGGTATTGTCGGCTCCCCTCCTGGGTTTCTCTGCCTCTGGCCGCGGCGGTTCTAACCCGGGGACCCGGGGGCTCCGCTGAGCTGAGGGACCTTACCCCGAGACCCGAGGTTTCCTTCTGTATCAGTACCAGGTTATTTCCACTTGTCTCCCCGTCTCCAAAGAGGGGTTCTCCCCCATCTCCGTTCCCCGCGCCCCCTCGCTGGGCTCGGTGTGATCGGCTTAATAACGGCTCGGCTTTATTTGTTTCTCGACCCTGACAGAAGTCGGGTCGTTTGAGCTTCACTGGTAGCCTTCCATTGCTACTTTAGACCTTGCTCGGAAGGATTGTGTATGGTGACGTATGTTGACACCTGTTGGATTTAGATGGGCAAGACGAACTAACTTATTTGGAAAACTTTGGGTTTTCCCTTTCTCCACTGGTATATGTAGGTTTCGTTGCCTGCGGATGTTTGATCGCTGGCAGTGCAGGGAGCACGTGGGGCTCATCCGTGCGGAGACTGACAGGCACTTTAAGTTGGTTCTCTTCAGTCCTTTTTAATCAGTCTTTGTGGTTTATGACAGTTTACTTTGCTAACATTTGACCTGCTGGGTGTATTTATGAAGGTAAATGTGTATTCACTTTCCCCAGGATTAATATTTGGTAGCCACACTCTTGCTATGTTTAAAAAATGCGAGCATTTTCAAGAACGCTACTGTGTATCTTTAAATGAATGCTTTGAAAATGAATAAGACCCTTTTATTCTGGGTCACAATTTTATTAGTTTTGCTGTGTGCTCACTTTCAGGGAAATAATAGCTCTCTAGGTTTAGTACCCCCACCTTACCCCCCATTCCTGCAAAATGAAATTTTTTTTCCCCAATCACCATTTGGTCGTTAAAGTTAAAACAGACCAATTTTACGCTCCTAAATGTTTCACTCTGCTTCTAGATTTCCACTTTGAAAAAAAGAGGCTGATTGTCTTCGCTTTTGCATAAAACTATTTCGCAGCTGCATTTTCTGTGCAAGTCAGACATCAACTGCAAATCCCTGGGTAGTGGCTGTGGGAGGTGCTAGCTATTGAAGGGTGAATAAGATGCATGCCTGCTCCTTGGGGGCTCATAAAACAATGTGTAAAATTAAGAGGAGTTAAAACAAGATCACCCAGAAGTTTGATATTATTCGCATTGCTTTCACTATAAACCATTAACACACTTAACTGATTAAACTTGTTATAAAGCTAATAAATCCAAATTTAAAAAACATTTCCATTGATTCTTGAGGGCACGCTGAGGATCATTTGAAAAACTGATTTCCAACTTTGTAGATTTAGATACTAGAAATATAAGCATAAATTTCAATTCATATATTTTAGAATTTAAATTGGGAGGAGAAACAAGTAGAGAGTTTTTCAGGTTCTCAGTTTTTTTCCCCTTTTATGGTGGGAATTTTTAAAAGGCATGTGTTTTCAGACCCCACAGGAACCAAATGAATAGAGTTTTAAGTGTTACTATGTCAAAAATAAAATAGGATACTTTAAATTACCCTTCATATATATATCATTGATTTCATTCCAAACTGCTTGTTCCCTTCATATTTATATCAGTATCATGAAATACTTTTTTTTTTTTTTTAATCGAGGGCAGGTAGTTGTTACTTATCGCTTATATCTTACATGGCTGCTTTATCTGTTATCTGGAAAATATCTGAACTCTCATCTTCAGAGTAGTTTTCTTTAAACTACACTTTAATAAAGAAATGTTACTTCTAAATAGTTTGACTCCTTTCTAATGGAAGTCCTAAGCAGGTATGTTACTTAGGTTGTAGAGAAATTTTTTTCTCTGTTTATGATTATACAAGTTATGAATATTTTTCATTTTATATTTCCCTAAGAGGTTGGGAATTAAACCCTTTGGTGTTTGCAGATAAAACAAAGACATAGAGAAGCAAGCAACCTAGACTGGATTAGGATTTGTCTTGGGAAACCTCTCAAATTCTGTCTTGTGTTAGGCATGCTTCTGTGACTTGGGTAAGCTTAGCAGACTGATGAAATCTCTACCACTGCCTGTCTGGATGTGCTTGAGGAGGTAAGAGGGAACTGGGAAGAGAAGAAGCAAAGGAGAAACATTCTTCCTTAAGACTGCAGTTTGGTTCCCTTTCAGGTAATTTGCATTGCCCATGTGTTCTCATCACCTTAAATTTTGAGATGGGTAGACCTGCAAAAGTGATGAGGACAAGGGGCTGAGGGTGGATGTGAAGCGTTAGCAGTAGCCATCTCAAGATCTGTTTTGGAGAGGTGTCCAATTAACTGTCTCCATCAACCCCATAAACAGAATGAAGGTTAGGGCATGACATAAGACAACATAAAACAAGATTTAGAGAGGCAGAGTGGTTCCCTTCTGCCAAGTTTTCAGTGGTAAGACTCTTAATGTTTTGAAACTGTTTCCTAACATGTAAAAATTAAGGGTTTGGCCAAGCTGATTTCCAAGTTGTCTTCTAGTTAGGGTTTCATCATGTTTCTAAGGTTGTAACAGTGTGAACTTTGTGCTGTGTAGGGGATGCGAAAATTTCACAAGATTTAAAGATTTAAAGATTACCAGTCTCTGTAATAAATACTGCATTGCCAAGCTAAAGACCAGCAGGTGATTGAAATTGGATATTCTGATAAATGAGTTAGGGCAGCAATTGTGCAATCCCTTGGTAACCATCATTGCCTCAGACAGAAACATTCTTTTTCACATCGGAGGCTGCAACCTTTCAAGCCACTGACAGTTACAAAAGTTGGCGATATTCTTACCTCTAATCATTCCTGTAAGATTAAATTCTACTTCTCCTTCAAAAATTTTTATCCTAATTGGTTGTGTTTCTAAGTCAGTCAAAAGAAGAAAAAAATCCCTATAGCTTTGCTTGAGTTAAATAACTCAAAATAAGTTGGTTGACAGTTGACAAAAGAAAAAATGGTGGAAACCATGGAAAGTTTACTTTAGCTGTCTTAAACTGCTTCTGTTTAGCAGAAAAAAGAAAGGTGCTTTTCACCATTCAAATATGTCTAGGTTGAAGGGACACTTGCTTTGCTCCATCTTTTTTCACTGTGTTGCAGATAAGCCCTTGGGAGAGTGCCAGGCCTTCTGGTGGCAGTGGCTACTTCCTGGGGTAGTTACAGTGATATAAACAAAATGAGTTCAGTTTAAAATCTTTTTTCTTTTTAAAAGTGAAACTGTTTCTTTTCTCAAAAATTTGTCTTTGTGCACCTTTTTCTAAAAAGTTTCCATTTGCAGAAAATGAAAAATTTGCCTTTTCTTCCAGGTGAATGTATTTCAGGGAAGAAGGAACTTGCATTTAGAAGTACCTTCCGTGTGCCAGGCTCTCTGCCTGCAGTGTTATCCTACATTATCTCATCTAATTTGGAACTGGCTTCAGCTCTTGGAGATGGGTCTTATTTTTTTCATTTTTGCCTATGCAACCACTGAGGCTCCAAGGGCTCTAGGAGGATGATCAAAGTACTAACGCCAAATTGAAGACTAAATAATTTTGACGAGTTTCCTTGCTAAGGAGACATTATTTGAATTTGCTCAACTTCAAGAACTAGCAAATCTGAGTGAGATGGGGGTTGGGATTGTAGTGTGTGAATCATTGTTTTGTTTATTTTTATGTCTCTTTAAAAGCTATTTAAAGGACAGTTACAATTCTTGAGAAATAGAATTGCAGACAATTGCATTTTCAAAAAAAAGGGGATTGTTTTGCATCAGATAATTTTACATGACACGCATTTACTTCAGTGGAGGACCTTTAAAAATATTTGCATTTACGGTGAAAGTACACATCCCGATTAGTCTGGTTTAAGTAAATTCATCTGTCTTGCTTGCTAGCAGAAGAGATGTGTAGCAACAAAGCCATCTTCATTCTTATTTTCCTGGTAAGAATAAGTGTTTTATCCAATTTGATTTCATTTGTTCTGGGGGAAAATATCTCCTTCGATCCAGAGGCTTAAAGTAGTTGATACTTGTTTTATTTGTGCAGAATTAAACATGTCAATTTAATTTTAAACTTTAAAATTTAAAGGGATTAAAGATTAAATGATTTCCCCCTGTTACCTCATTACCAACCAGCCATTTTAGCCTTCTTAATTTGACCAACAGAGATTTAGTCATTTTATTGAATTAGGCAGAGCTACATGCAAACCCTGAAATATTTGTGGGCATGAGGAGTGTGGATGGCGGACCTTGTTCCAGTTCATGTTTAGTTGATGTATAGCAACCAACTCAATATTTTCTTTTTAACCTTTGTTTATTGAGCACAAATATAGGGAAAATGGAATAAAACCGTGTGCTAAATATTATTAAAAGTTTCACTTTATAATTTGAGGAACAGAAATGATTTATTACCGAAGTTTGTAATCGGTTTTCTATTTAACATGAAATGAAGAAAAAAATCTCATGAATTAGCAAAATTTAGTTATTGTAATTTGGGCTACATTACACCTTACTATTTAGATTATTGTGCTTAATGTTAAGAATTGAACATAGAGAAATCCATCTTTAATGTGACAAATGTACATAAAAATGCACTTTTATTATGACAAGTATTTTTCCATGGTTTTTAATAAATGACAGCTAAATGGACTATTAAATGAGGGAAAGTATAGTGAGATAGGCATAATTTTTTCCTTCTTTCGGCAATAAAAAAGTAGAAATATTTTCCTTTCACTGCCTGAAGATAAGGCTTAAAGTGTACAATGTAACTAAATGTTCTGGTTTTAGCAGGTGAGTGTAAATAGTTTGTTAAAGCAATTGTCAGTATTACTATCTGTTTGATTGAATTGTATCATTTTAAGGTTTTTGTCTACATTTTCAATATTACTTATATATATGCTAGTCAATATAATTTTAATTTGGTAGAATAGAAAACTTAGTCTTAAGATTGTTTTGTAATGAAATGAGTCATATTGACAAAAATATGGGTTCACATAGGTCTTAAATCCTAATTTTTACAATATTAAAGTGGTTTTGTTTGTTAAACCTGTTCATTTGTCTTAGAAAAAAGGAATATGTGTGTGTAGTAAATTAGGTCTGTTACCTCCACCATTAAATATTTAGCATTTGTTATGCAGCTTTATATATTGAAATTGGTAGCTTTTTATTTGTATCATTAATATTCTAAGATGTGAAATTTAAATCCAGTATGTCCAATAGTTGGTGGAGCTTTATTTTTCAATAAACAAAGTTGTGGGATGATTCTGTTAAATTAATCACAGGGTAAATTCATATCTGAAATAAGTTTATCTTAGTTCAAGACTATAAATAGTAAAATCTTAGCTAATATTTAAGTGAAACAAGAATTATTTGTTAAGTATCAGTATAGCACTATGGTAAATATTTGACTATTTTATAACATTTGGCAATGAGTCTAAAAATCAACCATTATTCTAAATTATTCATTACATTTTTGTTGGAGTAAATAAAATTTTAGCAGGTTGAGAAGTTATGAATTCTTTAATTTGGCTCTACCCAAGTTATACTTTAGCATTTTTGCCTGAGGAATTCAATTATGATTCTGTGTATATCTAGAAAAATGCCCAGAGTGGCTGCAGAAACCATTGGCTTCAGTAACATTGATGCAGAAAGAACGTGTTCTCACAGTTTTCCTTTTTACTGGCACTTGGAAACTTTACAATTTAATAAAAAATTAAGAATTCAAAATAATTTTCCGAACATTCCTGACAGTGACTACAAAATTCTATATACAGTACAATATGCTATTAGGAAAAAGGCAGAAAAAATGAACAAGTTTAAGTTTTTTTGTGTTTATTTAAATAATATCCCATTTATTTTCTTTTGATCTGCAAAGGAAGAAATAAGACAGAAAGCTGGGGGATAATTTAGAGCGTCAGAATAGGGTAAGTCAATGAAAGTTAGAATTCCTGTAAGATCTGAGAACATACAAATAAAATGATGTACAAAAACAAGGCAAAATGAGCTATACTTAAGACTAAAATTTATTGATCCTTCTGTGGTTTATTTAAAAAAATATAGGCCACAATTTATTTTATTAGCTCTTCCCATACTTGTCAAGGTGCCATTGCAGAGGCTTATGATGACAGAAAACTGCAGAATTCTGATTAGTGGTACTTTGCATTATTTTCAGGTTTCCTGGAATGTTTTATTCTGTCACTGATTTAGTTTAGAATATGCCTGATTCATTTCCTGAACTGGTCAATGAACCCAAGCTATTTGTGTGAATAATGTAAACAATCAGGTTAGCCCTGTGGGGAGAAGGACTTTTTGAAAGCTAGGTTTCCTGGGGTTGGAAATGTGGCATTGGGGAGGGAGTACCGTGGTCTAAGGCGCATTATAACATCATAACGCATTGGGAAAGACGTCACAATGAGATAATGCCAGTGATTCATAGTAACAGGAGGCCACTCATATCCAATGTAGATTTGCTTTCTTTTAAATCTAAGAGGGGGCCGGCTTGATAGCCCAGTGGATAGGGCACCGGCACACCACATGGGAGGCCCCGGGTTCGGTTCCCGGGGACCTCTCCTAGCGGGCAGACCGCCTTGAGAATGGCAAGCCGCCATGGGCGGGCCAGAGCCGCCGTGGGCAGGGCAAAAAGCTGCCACGGACAGGGCAAAAAGCCGCCACGGGCAGGGCAGGTCACCCGCGAATGGAGTGCAACCAGCCACCTGCGAACTGAAGTGGAGCCGGCCGTGAATGGAAGCAGAAGCCGCCCACAAGCGGGGAAAGCCGCGCCTGCGCAGTGACCAGTCTCAGCGTGTTGCCGTAGTGGGGGGGAAGGGGAGATATGTAATAAAATAAATAAATCTTAAAAAAAAAAAATAAAATAAATCTAAGAGTATTAGTTTCCAGGTCAGGTGATAGTATTGTGTGTGGTTCAGTTGAGGAGTTAGGCTGCGTGGGGTTCGACGTTGACCCCACTACTTACCAGATATATTCCCTTTCTAAGCCTGCTTCCCTGCCTGTAAGATGAAGTATAGACGGGACCTGCTTCACTGGGTTGTTGTGAGACTCAGGCAGTAGCACAGAGTCTGTCTGGTATTTGCTGAAGAGTCAGCACATTTGTCAGCTAGTGGTTGTTTTCTTCTCTTTCTTACACAAGTCTTCTTTGATTTTCTTCTGTTAGTTTGCATTAATAGGGTCACATAGGGAGTTTGTTTCTTCCTTCCTTCTTAAAAAATACTTTTAATCCAACACACAAAATAAATAGTTCAGGGCCACTCCCAGTCTACCCATTACCCAGCTTCAACCATCTTCAACTTTCTGCCATTTCTTGTTGTATCTGTTTTCTTCCCTGTTACTTCTGTTTCTTTTGATGGAATATTTTAAACTAAGTTCCAGGCATCGTATTATTTCACTTGGCAAACAAGGAAGTTTTTTTTTTCTTTTTTCCTGGTAGAGCACTTGTTTGACACTGAAGGTTGTATTAGATGCAGCTTTACAAAGCACTCTCTTGGAAAGAGTTTCTATTGTGTTTCTGTCATAATGTGTGTTATTAAAATAGTAGTCATCTTTTGTTTCTTTGATACTATAATAAAGAAAAAAACTCATGAGAGTAGTTGTGAAGACATAAAGGTGGTGGGATTGGCTTTTAAATAAACTCCAGCATGTTAAATCCTAAACAAATGAAACATTGAAATCAGTTTAACATGATTATGATATAAAATTGCTTTCATTTTTTGACCTCACTCTGGGAGAAATTAAATTATTGGTGGTTCTCTTACTGAGGGTTTTTTTTTTCTTTGTGGATCTCCATTAACCAATGTCTTCCAGCTGTGCAGTGGCCTTGTTTAGAGCCAAGAACAGTGAATCCTTCTTTGATGCCATTGATGTTCCTTTTCACTCAGTGTTTTGCATAGCTTTACAACAGTTAAGACATCAGCCATAAACCAGTTTTTTCCTCCATCTTTCAAAATCAATTCTGAGATCTACCAGCTAGCCAATGTAATTTTAAGGCAATTACTGAGGCCACATATATAGTTTGCTTTTTTCTAGCTCTGCTGAACTTTTGTAGGGTTAGTTGGTTTCTGTCAAATGATTGATTGCTTTAGGATCTGATTGCAAGAGAGAGTAACTCAAATTTTCTTAAATAATGTGTGTGTGGTAGACAGTGGGGAGGGAATAATGTAAAACTATGTAAGGGTGGGTAGTGTTCTACAGCCTTTATTCCGGCTTAGCTCTTCTTTGGATGTTGCTACTGGCTCCCCTGTTTTTCCGTGTGCTTGGACATTTTTGCTTCCTCCCAGTTAATGTTTCCTCAGCTTCAGATGGCCAAGCCCTTCATGGTACTGACTTGGCATTGTGGCCCCCTTTCCCTGCCCTCTTTTTCCTGCCTCAACTTCCATTGCAGCATCTCTTATTCATTCAGTATCTTCAGTCTCATATTTTTGTGAGAGAAAATCTGATTGGCTCAGCTCATATTTTGGGGCCAGACAAAACACTGGAATACTTAGGAATGAAAGAGTCATTCATTATACCAATTTATACACCCACCAATAAGAATTCCAGTTGCTCTATATCCTTGCCAACACTTAGTATTATCACTCATTTTAGGAGTTCTAATGAATGTGTAGTGTTTCTTATTTTGGTCTTAATTTGCTTTTCCCAAATAAATAGTTTGATCACCTTTTCAAGTGTTTACCATTTGGTTGTCCTCTTTTTTTGAAGTGCCTGTTTAACCTTTTGCCCATTTATTAATGAATTGTCTTATCATACTGATTTGCAGGAGTTTTTAAAAATAGAATGAGTTGTCATTCTTCCATTTCTGTATTTTAAAAATAGTTGTATATTAGAATTTCATATTGTTTATCCTAGTATATATCTTAGATAGGAGCCTTTGGTCAGTTTCATGTATTTCAAATATTTTCCCCAAACTTGGCTTGCCTTTCTGCTTTCTTAAAGGTGTCTTTTGATGAACAGAAGTTTCAAATGTTAAGGTAGTACAAATTATTCCTCTTTTTCTTTATGGGATTTGTCTTCCCATGGAATGAATGGAGAAGGGAACATCATCTATAGGTGTTCTGTGTGGAAGGTACGGGAGGTCAGGCCATCTCCTGCTGCTCTGACAGATTCAATTGTGCGCAAAACAATCAGATGGAAGACAGAAGACCCAGCAGTAAGTTCAGTAGAACGTCCTTGCAGTATTTTGAGATTGCTACACCAGGTGTTTTCCTTTTGGAGGAAGACTCCAGGGGTTGTTCTGAAAGACAAGAAATCATTAATGTTCCTTCCTCCCTCACACCTCCCAGGGTCTGAGGTGTCCCTTCCCATGTTCTCCCTCCACCTTCACAAAATCTGGGGGTCCCATAATAACAGCTATAATGTCACCTGCTTTCCAGTCACCCCTACCTGTACTGTATCTGTCATCTGGAATGGCCAACTGCAAGAGAGACAAGGGAATTTCCATAAAACTTAACCAGAATTAAGTTTTTAGCCTTTTAGCCAGGCTCCTTCTGGGTGCTGTTAGGGAAAGAAAATGCATCATGCCCAGGAATGGTTGGGATGGCGTCCTAAATTTTCAAAATAGGTCTATATAATGCCCTGTAACCAATCCCTTCACCCCCAACTCCAGGAAGAGACCATCTGGATCGTTACCCAGGGAGTGGTCAAGAGGATGGCTTCATT
>PVKH010032841.1:0-12105 GCA_004027955.1 Chaetophractus vellerosus | reverse complement strand
ATGGCTGATTGCATCTGCATCAATCAGCAAGATTGGATCAAGAATGGATGACGCTGTTGCTGTTATCCATTCAGTTGACTGCTTATAAAAGGGAACTGATTTCAACATTCGGAGAGAATTTCCCAGCTCGTCGTTTGACAGCAAACTTCTCCCAGGAACTCATCGAGGACCCTTCATCAGTCTTTCATCGGAGCCCCTGGCTTGCAGCCTGCCGGCGGAACCTGGACTTGTGTATCCCCACGGTCACGTGAGACACTCTTATAAAATCTTATATTTTTAACAGAGATCTCGTGTTGATTCTGTTTCCTGAGAGAACCCTGACTAGAACAACCTCCTAAAAAAAATAAACAAAAAACCTATAGAACTCTATATCACAAAGAGTAAAACCTAATGTAAACTATGGGCTGTAGTTAATAATAAAATATCAATATTGGTTCATCAATGCAAGAGGCTAAAGAGGGAATATATGGGAATTTTCTATGTTTCTTTTCAATTTTTCTGTAAAC
This sequence comes from Chaetophractus vellerosus, assembly GCA_004027955.1. Classification (NCBI taxonomy): domain Eukaryota; kingdom Metazoa; phylum Chordata; class Mammalia; order Cingulata; family Chlamyphoridae; genus Chaetophractus; species Chaetophractus vellerosus. Next base: position 11,599 of record PVKH010032841.1, on the reverse strand, counting down.
TTAAAAATGCTCTGAAAAATAAAGACTTAAAATTTAAAGAAAAGAAACTTATAGCCAATACAATCCAACAACAAAAAAATGAAGATTTATTCTGACAAACAGAATTAATTTCCAAAATGCAAAGTTGATTTAATATCAGGAATTCTGTTTATACACTAAGCTAAATCACATTAAAGTGGAACTATCACAGAAGAATATTAATAAATGCCGAAGAATTATTTGATAAAATCTTGCCATTACTAAATAAAAAGATTAAAATTAAGTTAATAGAAATAGAAAATTATTTAAACATAACGAAAATGATCAGGATCAAGAGAAAAATACTCCAAATTAGCAAAAGCACACACAATATTTCTACAATGACAAATTATGCAATTAATATTTATTAACGGGTGTATCAATTATAGGACACACCCTAAATACATCATACACAAAGACATATACAAAGATAAATTTTATCTGCATTTATCCAAACACAAAGATAAATAAAATACATCATGATCATTTGGCTTTAATCTCAGAAATGCAAAGTTGATTGACATTCACAAATCGAGGTAATTCACCATATTGAGAGATCAAAAGAGAAAAGCCATGTGATTAGCTTAAGAGTTGCAAAAATAGGTACAAGAAAAACATTCAACAAAATCCAACAAACATTTATGATAAACCCTCCCTGCAAGCTAGGAGTTTTTCTCAGTTGATAAATGACATTAACACAATCTGCTAACATGGCAAAGCTGTGGGCTCTAACCACTGCTATGCAACATTTAATTAGAACCTTGGCAATGCCATATGGCAAGATAAAGAGAAAATGATATAATGATTTAAAAGGAGGAGGTAAAATAGTCTATTCTCAGAGGTCACTATCATTTATATGTAAAATTCTTAAAAAGCTACAAAATAACTATCAGAGCTAATTGAAAATCACCAGGTTAGAGGACACAAGATCAAGAAACAAAAATCAATTTTATTTTTATATTTTAGCAGCAAACAGTTGGAAAAAGAAAGTTAAATATATTGAGATCTTTTTTTTTAAATATTTTTTTATTAAGGAAGGTGTGAACCAACAAATCAATCATGCACATATGTAGAATTCCCGTACGACAACCCTTCACCAACACACCACACCATTGTGGAACATTTGTTACACCTTATGAGATAATATCATCAGATTATTACCACTAATTATGGTCCAGAGCATACATTTGGAATATTTTTTCCATACTCCCTATTATTAACACAGTATATCTATAGAATCGATGCAAGAATATTAGAGTTTTGCTGTTAACTATAGTCCATAGGTTACATTAATTGTATTTTTCCCATGCTTCTCCACATTTCCACCACCGTTCTAGTTCACAGAAGGACATTCTTACATTTGTATTATTAACCACAATTCTCATCCACCTCTGGGTTCACTGTGTTATTCAGTCCCTAGATCATTCTCTATCTTTCTTTCAATTGACATTTACATCCATAGACTATCCTTTTCAGCCACAATCCCATTTATAAATCAGCTGCCTCTTACTATAATGTGTTACCATCAACGCTGCCAATTTCCACACTCTTACAGTTAAGTTAATTAAAACTTCTGCATACATTAAGCATCAGTACTCCTTCACAGCTAAGGGTTTGTTGGTTTTTTTAATCTTCTTGAAGAATCAACTTTTGGTTTTGTTAATTCTCTCTATTGCTTTTTTCTTCTCTATTTCATTTATTTCTGCTCTGATCTTTGTTATTTCATTCCATCTACTTGCTCTGGGAATAATTTGCTGTTCTTTTTCTAGTTTCTCCAGCCGTGTAATTAGGTCACTGATTTTAGCTATTTCTTCTTTTTTAATGTAAGCATTGATGGCTATAAATTTCCCTCTCAGCACTGCCTTCACTGCACTCCATAGGATCTGATATATTGTGTTCTCCTTTTCATTTGTCCTGAGGTATTTATTGATTTCTCTCCCAATTAATTCTTTGATCCACTGATTATTTAAAAGTGTATTGTTTAATCTCCATATATTTGTGAATTTTCCCTTTTTCCACCTCTTTGTTGACTTCCAACTTTATTCCATTATGATCAGAGAAAGTGCTTTGTATAATTTTGATCTTCTTGAATTTATTGAGTTATGCTTTGTGACCAAACATATGTTCTATCCTGGAGAAAACTCCATGAGCAATTGGGAAGACTGTATATCCTGCTGTTTTGGGGTGCAATAGCTGTATATGTCTTTAAGTATAGTCCATTTTAGCATATTATTCAAGCTTTCTGTTTCTTTATTGATCTTCTTCCCAGATGTTCTATCTGATGCTTAGAGTGGTGTTTGACTCCTTCCCCCATGGCTTATTGAAGATGAAGCATGATTTTTTGTTTTGAACCAGTGTGTTTCAGCTGTGAAATGCACTAGCTGTAAGCACTGAGCTGACTGCATGGAAACTGTTATGCTTCTCATTTTACGGGATCTCCTAATTGGTATGTAGCAAAAAATAATTTTCTAAAACTGTTTTTTTGCTTGTTCTGTAATAAAATCATGTAAAAACTGAAGTCTCCAACTATTATTGTAAAGTAATAATATTTTCACCCCTCTTTTGGCACTTTTAGTTACTTTTACTGATATAATCTTCATTTCTAGACAGTCTTCCAAATCTCCCTCTCCTGTCTTTTGTTTTCATGTTGTAGCACAACCTTTAGTATTTCCTGCAAAGCTGGTCTCTTGGTTACAAACTCTCTCTCTTTCTTTCTATCTGTGAATACTCTAAACTTGCCCTTATTTTTGAAAGACAGTCTTGCCAGATATAAGTTTCTTGCCCTGCAGTTTGTTTTTTCTTGCAGTATCTTAAATATACCAAACCATGGCCTTCTTGCATCCATGGTTTCTGATGAGAAATCAGCACTTAATCTACTGGATATCCCTTATATATTATGCATCAGTTTTCTCTTGCTGCTCTCAGAATTCTCTCTTTGTCTTTGGCATTCGGCTTTCTAATCAGTATGTGTCTCAGAGTTGGTGTACTAGGATTTATTCAGATGGGAGTATGTTGTGCTTCTTGGACACAGATATCTATATCCTTCGATAGGGTTGGGAAATTTTCTATCATTATGTATTCAAATATTCCTTCTGCACCTATTCCTTTCTCTTCTCCTTCAGGGACACCATGACATATATGTTTGCATATCTCTTGCCATCATTAGTTCCTTGAGACCCTGTACAATTATTTCTATTCTTCCCTTTTTCTATTCTTTTGTATATTTGCTTTTGGAGGCCATGTTTCAAGCTCACTGATCCTTTCTTCTGCCTCCTTAAATCTGCTGTTATATGCCTCCAGTGTATTTTTAATTTCATTAATTGTGCCCTTCATTCCCATAAGATCTGCTATTTTTCTATGTATGCTTTCAAATGGTTCTTTGTGCTTACCCATTGTCTTCTTGATATCCTTAATCTCTTTAGCCATCTCATTGAATTTATTAGGGAGACTTGTTTTGAACATCTATGATTAGTTGTCTCAACTCCTTTATGTCATCTGTAGGGTTATCTTGTCCTTTGACTGGACCATATCTTCTTGTTCCTTGTTCTGGATTGTAATTTTTGTTCACGTCTTGTCATTTGGCTTACTAGATGTATTTATTCTTGGTGCAGTTTCTCTCTTTCGTTTAGGGCTTTCTTGTTCTTTCTCTCTTGCTGGTTGTGAATTAGGAGCTAAGGATGTAGTTGGTACTGTAAGCTGTGGAGTCTGAAGCTGCCCACATTGCCCCAGGAACTGATGAAACTTCTCCCACATTTCTTTTCTGTCAGGGGTAGGGCAGAGCCACAGCCTGGTATAATAATACAAGTCATGCAAGCCAAACCATCTGTAGTTGCCCAGAGAGATTTATGAAGCTTTATACCCCTTTCTCCCCTGTTTGGGGAGGGGATGGATCTGCAGGTGTGGGCAGCAATCTATGCCATGCAGATCCAAAATTACTGCATTTGCCCAAGTAAACTGACATGAGATTGGCCTCCTTCCTCCCCTGCCAGGAGTGGATTGTCCCTTCAGAGTGCCCCAAAATTTATTCCGTGTGGGCCAAATGCACCTGCAGTTTTCCTAAGAGTCTGAGGGAGTACTGTTATTTCTGCCCTTTAGGGGATGGGGATGGAACCACAGGCACCCAACAATTCAGTCCATGTAGGCTGGAAGTGCCTGCCATTGCCCAGAAAGACTGAAGAAACACCAGCCCCCTCCTATCCGATTGGAAGGTGGGAGTGTATCCACAGGTGCCCAACAGTTCAGTCCCTGGAAGCTGAAAGTGCCTGCTATTGCCTGGAAAGCCTGATAAAAACCACCCCCCTCCTATCCTATTAGGGGGGTGGATCCACAGGCACCCAAATATTAAGCCTGTGCAGACCCAAATTTCCTGCCATTGCCTGGAAAGGCTGAGGAAACACAGCTCCCTCCTATCCTATTGGGGGGCAGGTTGGAGCTACAAGTATCTGACTTTTCAGTCTGTGTGAGCCGAAAGCACTTGCAGTTACCTGTAGAAGCTGGTGCAGGTCTCCCAGCTTCTTCCCTGCCAGAGGTGGGGCTGGAGCCTAGTCTAGGGCTGCAATTCAATTTGGGTGGTCCCTCTCATCACTGTGATTTTCAATCAGCCCTGCTTTCCCTCATGCTGGTGGCAGAGTCAAAGTGGCAGCTAGCAGCTTCTTTCCGACTTGGACAAATTCAAACTTTTGCTGTTCTTAGGATTATACTTTAGCCAGCTGAATTTACTAATCAGTAGCTGAAGCCAGTACCCAACCATCTCTTCCTCTCCTGTTTTGGGAAATGGAGCTTCCAACTCCAACCACGGAATAGCTTCTGAGGTGGCTTGTGCCACCAGTGGATGATGGGCATTGGCCTATGGGGTGAGGAGTGCTCTATTCATGCAACTTCACTGCAGATGGGCAGTCTTCTCCTTCCATTCTTTCAAGGACATTGCAGGATGCTCTTCTGGTCTCCTGGCCTTCCCAAAGATGTACTTCAGATAGCTCTGGGTGATTACTAACTGCCCTGTAGGACAAGCTGACTCTTGGAACTCCTTACTCAGCCGCCATCTTTGAGATCTGTAATATCATTTAGAGTAGCATAAAAATCACAAAGTATTTGGGGGTAAATTTAACAAAAGCTTTGCAAAACCTCTACACTGAAAACTATAACACTTTGAAGAGAGGAATTAAAGAACTATATGATTTGATAAATATATCGTGTTAATGGATTGGAAGAATCAATGTTGTTAAGTTGTCAAGTATGTCAAGAACCACTGCCAGGTTCCCTGGACTCAATGAACCCACTATGAGATGGTCTTGGTCCCTATATTTCCCACTCTAAGAAAGGTCTGCAATTAGTGCTTCAAGTTCTTAGGCAGCAAAGCAACTTGGACTATGCCCAACAGTTCCCAATATATCTGGCTATTCTCCAGTGTACGGTTATTCTGAAAATATCTCAATATGTTCTTTTGGAGAAGTACTAGAGAAACCATTACTCTATCTATCCACTGTGATATGGCAGGACTTTATTCACTGAGACCCAGTCTCTCCTTCAGACAATGGGTTTCAAGTCTGAAACCTGGCTCAATTCTAGAACTGGAAAAAAGATCCTGACCTTGTTTTGGGATAGTAGCTTGCAGCCACCTGACCACAATCCTTGATTTCTTTTCACTGTATAAAATGATCATTAGTCTTGATTATTATTGAATATATATGATTAAGTATTAGCCATATCTATAGATTTTTGTGGGTCAGTCCCCCAAGCTGTATCTTGCATTTTATTACAATACTAGCACCTCCTCATCTATCATCCCTATTGTTAACAGGGAACACAAATTCAAAACATGTGTTTCTGTCAGACCTGGCCTACAGAGGAAAACAGTCACACACCTTCCCAGTTATGTTGGCACCTTCTCACTAGTGTATCCTTTATCAGTCTGTTAAATGGCATTTCCTTTAGTCCTTCCTCCTCGTTGACTAGTGTTCTAGTTTCCCAGCTGCTAAAACTCTCCCATAAGCAATATTATAGTTCACTGCCCTCAGAAGCCAGTCCCATGGAAATTTTCCTGGCTACTGCAGTTCTTGGAAATTGTCTCTTATCTCTCTTAGAAGGTCCAGCATGTCTATTTTTTGGTGTGGTGGCTAGGAAGGGATGTTGGGGTTGATCCTTGTGAGGTATGGTGAGGACATTTTGTGCTACCTAGCAGAGGACTCTATCACTTTCAAGCCTGGGGAGGGCACTAGTCTTTAACTCAGTGCCAGTGTATTGATAGTCTCACTTAATTCCCACTATATATCTATGAGGCACATTTCTAGTTTATAAATGAGAAAATTAAGGCTTACAAAAATCAAATAATTTGTCAGAGGTACCAAAGGAAGTATTTTGCCAAGCTTTGATTCAAATCAAGATAGACTGGGGCCGGCTCGATAGCCCAGTGGATAGGGCGTCGGCATACCACATGGGAGGCCCTGGGTTCATTTCCCGGGGACCTCTCCTAGCGGGCAGACCGCCTTGAGAATGGCAAGCCGCCATGGGTGGGCCGGAGCCGCCGTGGGCAGGGCAAGAAGCTGCCACGGACAGGGCAAGAGCCGCCATGGGCAGGGCAGGTCGCCCGAGGATGGAGCGCAGCCAGCCACCCGCGAACTGAATCAAGCGCCAGCCGTGAACGGACGCAGAGACCGCCCACAAGCGGGGGAAAGCCGCGCCTGCGCAGTGATCATTCTCGGCGCGTCGCCGCAGCGGGGGGAAGGGGAGATATGTAATAAAATAAATAAATCTTTAAAAAAAAAACAAAACAAATCAAGATAGACTGACTCCAGAAACCAGCCTAACCACTGCTCTTTATTTTTGAATAATAGAGAAAATGAATTCAAAATTATCTGCTGTATATCAGAAAATGGGTATCAGTAAAAGGCAGTTTAGATTTTTAAAAAAAACACTGCACTCACATGTATTTTGCTTTGCATCTGTTATCAAAATTTACTGTAAGGTAGAGCAAGTGAACTCAGTGTACAGAGAACATCATTCCCTAAAGTAGGATTTAGTAATGGTCGTACACACATCAGAAGCCCTTGGGGTAGTTTTTAAAGCTGTAGAGTTCTGAGACATGTCTCTTACCTACTGATTAGAATGTCTTAACAGCAATTCTCAGGAATTTGCATTTTAAAAGTCCCTCCCCACACCCACTCCATGTCCTTCTGATGCTCACCAAAATTTGAGAAGAAATTACCTGATGAAAGAGGCTGATCCAAGAAATGAAAGGTAGCTACAGTGGTCAACCCAAGAAATATTTCAGGAAAGAACTATTACCAGAATATTTATCCAATAAGATTCAATGCAAAGAAATTTTGAGTATTGGTGAAGCAAGTTTGTTTGTATTTATAGGAAGTCGGGTCTTGGGTACTGGAATCTATAGTGTTATGGATTGAATCATATCAGGACATGTTGAAGTCCTAACCCCTAGTCCTGTGGACGTGAACTCATTTATAAATAGGGTCTTTGAAGAAGTTATTAGTTAAGGTGAGGACAAACTGAATCAGAGTGGGCCTTAATCCAATGTGACTGGAGTCTTCATAAGCAGAAGAAATTTGGACACAAGAGGAGACAGATGGGGAGAGAGACGGCCATGTGACAGAGGCAGAGGCTGAGTTATGGGTTTTCTGGAAGCATACATAAAATGCTACAAACTTTGGAGGAAGCATGGCCCTGCCCATATCTTGATTTAGGACTTCTTTCCTCTTAAGCTGTGAGACAATAAATTCTTGTTGTTAAAGCCAACTAGTCTGTGGTATTTTTGTTACAGCAGTCCTGGCAAACTAAAACAGATGTGGAGGTAAATTTAGCCCTTGGGAGAAAGGATATATGAAGACCTTAATACTACAGGTTTAGAGCAGAGCTCCAGTCTACTAGGGGAAACTGGGGTATGAGGCTGGATAGCTGGGCAAATTAGCAAATCGTTATTGTGAGAGCAGCTCTGGTCTAAGGCTAGCTCTGACATTAGGTAGGGCTTTAAAAGATTCTGTAATTCAGGACCTGAGGTTCAGAATTTCCTACTGTTCACTCAGTCTTGGTCTTACTGATAATATGACTTAATCCAAAGTTCCAGAAAATGTGAAATGAAGCTATAAATATGCCAGATTTGACTCAGAAGTTAACCCTTTTTGTATGGCCTTTTGGTAAACCTAGCTATGGACTGCTAGGGACACAACAAAAACAAAACTATACAGTTTAACAAAAATGGTATTTCATCCTCTTATGCTTTATTTCACTATCCCAAGTATCTCCTGTTTCTACTTTAAAATTTAAATTTAAACAGAATATCTGGTGAATAATTCATCAGCTATTTTACTTTGCAGTCTACTAATCAGCATGTCCTCCCCTATGTAACTTGTTGAGCTTCAGTTTTACTTCCCAGTTTACCATCAATTCTATGCTCCTACTGCTGGACAGTATAAACAATGACTCTGGGTACTTTTATGCTGCAGAAAGGAAAAGATGGCTTTCAATTGTCACCACACTTTGCATATGACAGTTTTAAAAAGAAATTTTCCCTTAGTTGTAAGAAAGGGATATCATTTCCATCACTGCTTCTGTGCTGTATGTGCCTTCACACAGTTGAGAAACAGTTTTCCATTCTTGATTTTTAAAAGGTTAGTCATTTTCACAGCACAGTTCAACCCACATTAGATTACTTACTCCAATATCTTATTCTGATCAAGCTATCTGGTTTAGAACTGTTTTAATGTATGTTACTGACCACCTTAGATCTGCTTATGGAATATCTATAAATCTTGCTTAATGAACTAGGATTGGTAATGTTTCCAAAACTTTAGTGCATTTTCCAATAATTACTTTATAAATGCATGGCTAATCTTGGCAATTCAAATCCTTTCCTGAACAGTTAGCATCTTTAATTTCAATCATTAGACAAACACTATTTTCTCAAAAGATTGTTTTTATAATCTTCCTTGGGTGAGTTATGTTTGCTTTTGAATTATCCTAGGTGTATTTCAACAAAGCATGTACCCTCCTTACTTTGTTGATATGTTAATGCCACATTTAAAATGTTTTTAGAAATATAGTTCACCTCCAGGAGATATGTATTATAATTTATTCCAAGTATATTAAAAAGCTTTTCTAGAGATAGTATACAAAAGAAAAAAAATGAAATAAGATCCTAATTAAATAAAAAACCAGTAGCTATAAAAGAATTAGTGAAGTTTTTAGTGGGGCAGCAGGTTGCAATGGTAAGAGGCTGTGAACTAGGTATATAATGATCCATTGCTTGCCATTGCTCCACACACACACCCCCACCCCCATTCCACATTTCTAGAGGGGCACAACAGATCCAGGCGACTAAACCACAAAGTTATGAGAGCCTTCTGGAGGCAGTTTTCCTCAGCAACAAAAACAAAGTGTTTCTTCTTTTTGAGGGTGGGATTGGCCAGGAGAGAACTTCACTGAACAATAGCAGATCTCTGGAAGCATAGTTAACACATTTCCTAAAAAAAGCATTCACTTTCACCAACAAAACCTTAGTACATGGTTTAACACACAGTCATTGGTTTGGAATAGGAAGAAAAGGGGTTTTGCCCCAGCTCTCTAATTCGGACTGAGAACCCAGTTAGTCCTTTATCCCAACAATATATCCTAACTATTTTAGACTTTCATATGAATTTCAGGTTCTCTGAGGACATGCATGAAACTGTCAGGTGAAAAACGTAGGCAAAATGTGGTGGGGGTGATGTGTGTGGTGAGGTTGATAGCAAACCCAAGTAAGCTCTTCCGGGTTGTAGATTTAAATCCTGTTTATCTCCTTCAAGGCAGCACAGATGCCATGTCAAAGTTCTCCATAAAGAAGCCCTTCAAATAAAAACTACAAAATAAAATAGCTCAGATTGTCTCCTTTCTGTTTTCTTATCCATGCTATTTTCTCTTTTTCATTTGGAAGCTTCCACTTTAAATTTTGCTGAGTATTGAGTAAATCAAGGGCAGAATTTCATTTGAAGTGAAGCTGGCCTAAATAGTTATTTTGGAATCCTCCCAAGTACATAGTAAAGAATGTTTGGCATTCTGGGTCCATTAAGGAGTGAAATGTAACCACCTCCAAATGTTTTCTTGCTTTACTGATGCAAGACCACTTTATGAAGTGGCAGTTGAATGTAAAACAGGCTTTTAGCCTGAAATAGATCTCAATGTTTCTCTACCTGCTTTCATGCAAATATTGTTTGAAAAGCATCATCCATGGGTGAATATAATTCTTCAATTATTTTACCTTGATTAGTGTATTTTACATAGTAAAATTGTAAGGTATGTGGCCTAATTCATACTCTGCCAGATAGGGCATGATATATGTAATATATATATATATACATATGTATATATTGACCCTAGGACCTCGTACGTGGGAAGCAGGTGCCCAACCACTGAGCTACATCCACTCCCTTATAATTTTTGAAAGCAAAATAGTATCTTTGAGACCTATGAAAAGATAAAACACATTTTCCCCCTTTTCTACAATGTGGTATAATCACTTTAAAGTATGTTACATTTCTCTCCAATTTGGTTAAACATTCTCTTATATTCTGTGTGAATGTGTATATATACATACAGATACATATGTCACATGTAAGCATAAGTGTTTATAAGCACATGTACATGTAGGTAAATAGGAATTGATTACTGTCTATAAAATACCCATATATGGATTTTATGCATTCATATATTTGATAACTATTTATTGAATACCTACTATACCAAGCAGTCTTCTAGGTTGGGGGCATATTTCAGTAAAAGTCAGTACAAAATTCTGACCTCATGAATTTTATATTCTACTGGGTTGTTGCATTATTGACTTATGGTTACTGTTTGGAGTATAGAATGTACATTTGTAACTCTATACAGTATCAAAAATATTATTTAAAGGGAAGTATAAATAATTGAGATTATTTTTTCTGAGCCCTCTTGCTACATTTATACCAGTTTTTAAGTACAAGATATTTTTGTCTTGATCAATTCCATTTTATTACTTTGCATAAATACAATTTTTATTAGGACTCATCATATATTATTTATTATTCATATTTTAGATTTTAATAAATATTATCCAACAGAGAAAATGGCAAACAAATTCTAAAAAATGTATATCATTTATCATCTAAATTAACTTGTGAACAGGTAAAGTAGCCAAGAGAATTGCATATTCTGAATTCCTAGTTCAAGACCTAATGCCAAATTTAATTTTGAGCACACCCTTCTCTGCTCAAATCGATCACCCAGCAATATTGATTTTCTTAGGAAAATTACGTAAGACAGCTTGTAAGAATATATAAAAGACAATAAGGTAACATACTAAAATTTGTGGTAAAACAAAAGTGGAGACACACCAGAGCTATGTGCATACAAAAACTAAAAAGCTTTCCTAACAATGGATATACTTAGTTAATGTCAGTGCTTCTCAAGCACAACTGCAGAGTAAAATGATTTAGGTTGCTAAAATACAGATTCTCATTCCCCTCCCCCTTTAAAATCTGATGTGACTGGTGACTGATGGGAGAACATGGTGACGTTAGATTTTTAAAATTTCAAAAGCAGTTCCAATGAACAG
>PVKH010032840.1:0-12107 GCA_004027955.1 Chaetophractus vellerosus | reverse complement strand
TAGGAACAAAGCCGCAGGAACTTGCCCGGGAAAAACAAACACTCCCCGAATGGAATGTACATTCCTAGAAATATAACCTGACTAAATTGCCATCTGCTTCTGTAACGCTGCTTGCCACCCTCCTCCCCCCTTCACCCCCGGTTTCTGCCTATAAAAACTGTGCTCAATTTCAGTTCGGGGCTCCTGTTCCTTAGTGTTCAGTGAGCCCCACGCATGCTTGGAATAAAAATCCCCTTGTGTTTTACATGAGAGTGTGTCTTTGGAGTCTTCTTGGCGTGGTGGGCGGACGACCCTTACAATATATTGTTGGCAATTACCTTAGTTCACTGTGAATAATGTTTAATAAAATATTCTTGGTGGAAATAAGTTAATTCATAAAGTAATTTTATACTCTATAGTGCTCTCTACTAGAAACATGTACTAAAATCTATATTACCATCAGATACCATTACATTACAGCTTCTAGTATTGGGCTCTCTGCTTTATGGACCCTCAATAAATATTTTTTTCTTTTTTTTTCTTATTAGTGAAATGTGAGCTTACAAAACAGTCATGCATAATGTGAGAACTCCCATACATCACTGCTTCACAAACACCTTACATTGTTATGGAACATTTGTTACAGATTAAAAAGAACATGATCAGACTATTATCACTAACTATGGTCCATAGCACACATTTGGTGTATTTTTTTATACATCTCCTATTTAACACTGTATTATTAGTATTGTGCATTTGTTATATTCATGAGAGAACATTGTCATATTTGTACTGTTAACGACAGCCCATCTTCCACCACATGGTTCACTGTGTTATACAGTCCCGTGCCTTGTAGATTCTATCCAAAGTGTACACTCACTAGCTCTCACTTTCATCACAGAGTTCTGCAGTCATCACCCCAGCAAACCTTTGAACATTTTCCTTAGTTAAAAAAAAAACCCATACCCCCCCTACTATTGACCCTTAGTGTTGATATAGTACCTTCTTTGTCATTGATACAAGAATGTTACAATATTGCTATTACCTACAGTCCATAAGTTACATTAATTATACTTTTCCCATGAATTATTATATTCTTACCACCTTGTAACAGTGACATACATTTGTTTAGTTCATAGAAGAACATTCTTGTATTTGTACTATTAACCGCAATCCTCATCCACCTATGGTTTCACTATGTTATTCAGTCCCTAAATTATTCTTTCTTTCAGTTGATAATTATATCTCTAGACTACCCCTTTCAGTCACAATCCATTTATAAACCAGCTGTGTTAGTTTTACTCACTATAATGAGTTACCATCACTCTATCCATTTTCGCAGTTTTACATTCAAGCTAATTGAAAATTCTATATACACTAAGCATCAGCACTCAGTCCTCATCCTATCTCCTAGTAACTTAATACAGTTTAGGTTTTAACTTCATGTGTTTATTCTTAGTATTTAGTTCATATTAGTGAGATCATACAATATTTGTCCATTTGTGTCTGGCCTATTTCACTTGGCATAATGTCCTCAAGGTTCATCCATGTTATCATATTTGTCCCAATTTCATTTCTTCTTACAGCAGCAGAGCATCCATTGTATATATATATCACATTTTGTTTATCCATTCATTGGTTCACGGAAACTTGGTTGTTTCCACCTTTTGGCAATTGTGAGTAATGCCACTATAAACATCCATATGCAGATGTCTGTTCATGTCACTTTTTTCAGTTCCTCTGGATATAGTCCTGGTAGAGGGATTGCTGGATCATATGGCAGTTCTATATTTAGCTTCCTGAGGAACTGCCAAACTGTCTTCCAAGAGGCTACAGCATTCTACATTCCTGCCAACAGTAAAGGCATGTTCCTATTTCTCCACATCTTCTCCACTTGTTTTTCTCTTTTTTAAATAATGGACATTCTATGAGGTGTAAGATGGTATCTCTTTGTAGTTTTGATTTGCATTTCCCTAATAGCTAGTGATATTGAATATTTTTTCATGGGCTTTTTCGCCATTTGTATTTCCTCTTAGGAGAAATGTCTGTTTAAGTCTGTATTAGGGTTCTTTTGGGAAACAGAATCAACAAGAGATATCTGTAAATAGCATGAAATTTATAAGATTCTCTCACGTGACCATGGGGATGCACAAGTCCAGGTTCCTTAGGGAGGCTGCAAACCAGGGGCTCCAGTGAAAGTCCAATGAAAATCTTTGATGAGTTTCTGGGAGATGTTGGCTGTACAAAGACAAGCTGGGAAATTCTCTCTGAATGCTTAAATCACTTCCACCTTTTAAGACATTCAACTGATTGGATAAAGCATCACTCATTGCTGACAGAAATTTCCCTGGTCAATGTAGATGTAATCAGCCATCTGTGCAGTAAACTCACTGATGACTAAAGCCCATAATTGTCCTTGTATTACAATTAACCCAGTGCTTGCTTGACCAAACAGCTGGGCACAATTACCTAGCTTAGTTGACAAATTAGCCTAACCATCACAAAGTCTTTTGCCCATTTTTCAATTGGACTGCTTGCTCTTTTATTGTTGAGTTGTAAGATCCCTTTATGTAGCATGGAAATCAAACCCTTATCAGATATGTGGTTTCCAAATATTTTCTCCCATTGAGTAAGCTGCCTCTTCACCTTCTTGGCAAAGTCTTTTGAAGCACAAAAGTGTTTAAGTTTAAGGAGGTCCCATTTTCCGTATTTTCTTCCATTGCTCATGCTTTCAGTGTAAGGTTTAAGAATCCACCACCTACCACCAAGTCTTGAAGACATTTCCCTACATTTTCTTCTAGGAGTTTTATGGTTCTAACTTTTATATTTAGCTCTTTGATCCATTTTGAGTTAATTTTTGTATATGGTATGAGATAGGGATACTGTTTCTTTCTTTTGGATATGGATATCCAGTTCTCCCAGCACCATTTGTAGAATAGACTGTTCAGCCCCAGCTGCATGGGCTTAACCACCTTGTCAAAAATAACTTCACCATAGAAGTGAAGGTCTGTTTCTGAACCATTAATTTGGTTCCATTGGTTTATATGTCTGTCTTTATGCCAGTACCATGCTGTTTTTACCACTGTAGCTAGGTAATATGATTTAAAGTTGGGAAGTGAGCATCCTCCAACTTCCTTTCCTTTTAAAGATGTTTCTGGCTACTTGGGACCCCTTACTGTTCCAAATAAATTTGATAATTGGGTTTTCAATTCCTTTAAAAAGGCTTTTGAAATTTTTATCAGGATTAGATTGAATTTGTATATTAATTTGGGTAGAATTGACACCTTAACAATTTTTAGTCTTCCCATCCATGAACACAGAATATTCTTCCATTTATTTTGGTCTTCCTTGATTTCTTTTAGCAATGCATTGTAGTTTTCTGAATACAATTGCTCAAAGTCTTTGGTTAAGTTTATTACTAAATATTTGATTCGTTTAGTCTCTATTGTAAATGGAATTTTTTCCTGACTTCCTCTTCAGATTGCTCATTACTAGTGTATAGAAACACTACTGGGGCCAGCTCAATAGCCCAGTGGATAGGGCACCGGCATACCACATGGGAGGCCCCGGGTTCGGTTCCCGGGGACCTCTCCTAGCGGGCAGACCGCCTTGAGAATGGTAAGCCGCCATAGGCGGGCCAGAGCCACCGTGGGCAGGGCAAAAAACTGCCACGGACAGGGCAAAAGCCGCCACGGGCAGGGCAGGTAGCCTGCGAATGGAGCGCAGCCAGCCACCCGCGAACTGAAAGCCGGCCGTGAATGGAAGCAGAAGCTGCCCACAAGTGGGGAAAGCCGCACCTGCGCAGTGACCAGTCTCGGTGCGTCGCCGCAGCGGGGGGGAAGGGGAGATATGTAATAAATAATAAAAATTAAAAAAAAAAAAAAGAAACACTACTGATTTTTGTGTATTAATCCTGTATCCTGCCACTCTGCTGATTTCTTTCATTAGCTAGAGTAGCTTTGTTGTAGATTTTTCTGGATTTTTCAAGGTATAGGATTTTATCATCTGAGAAAGTGATAGTTTTACGTCTTCCTTTCCAATTTGGATGCCATTATTTATTTTTCTTGCCTGATTGCTCTAGTAGAACCTCTAGCATTATATTGAACAATGGTGGTGACAGTGAGCATCCTTGTCTTGTTCCCTATCTCAGTGGGAAAGCTTTCAGTCTTTCACCATAGAGTCCAATATTAGCTGTTGGTTTTTCACATATGTCCTTTATCATGTTGAGAAAGTTTCCTTCTATTCCTATCTTTTGGAGCATTTTTATCAACAAAGGTTATGGGATTTTTTCAAATGCTTTTTCCATGTCAATCAATAGGATCATGTGATGTTTCTTCTTTGATTTATTAGTGTGGTGTATAATGGTGATTGATTTTCTTCAGTTGAACCACTCTTGCATGCCTGGGATAAAACCCACTTGATCCTGATGATCAATTCTTTTAATGTATTGTTGGATTTGATTAGTGCGTATTTTGTTGAGGATTTTTCCATTCATAACAATTTTCTTTTTTCATAACATATTTATCTGGCTTTTGGTATTATGGTAATATTGGCTTCATAGAATGAGTTTGGTAGCATTCTTCCTGTTCAATTTTTGGGAAGAGTTTGAGTAAGATTGATATTAAATCTTCTCTGCATGCTTGCTAGAATTCACCTGTGAAGCCACCTGGTCCTGGGTTTTTCATTTTGGGGAGTAGTTTGAGGACTGTTTCAATCTCTTTGCTTGTGATTGGTTTATTGATGTCTTCCATTTCTTCTAAGGTCAGTGTAGGTTATTCATATGTTCCTATGAATTTGTCCATTTCATCTGCATTGTCTAGTTTGTTGGCATACACTTGTTCATAGTATCCTCTTATATCTCCTTTATTTCTGTGGGGTCAGTAGTAATGGCCCTCTTTTCATTTCTGATTTTATTTATTTGCACCTTCTCTCTTCTTTTCTTTGTCTAGCTATGAGTTTGTCAATTTTGTTGATCTTGAAGAACCAACTTCTAGTTTTGTTCATTCTATCTATTGTTTTTTGTTCTCAATTTCATTTATTTCTGCTCTGATCTTTGTTACTTCATTTCTTCTTCTTGATTTGGTAATACTTTTCTGTTACTTTTGGTTTTATTAATTCTATGTATTGTTTTTCTGTTCTTGATTTTATTTATTTATGCTCTGATTTTTGTTATTTCATTCCTTCTTCTTGCTTTGGGAATAGTTTGCTGTTCTTTTTCTAGTTCTTCCAGCTGTGTAGTTACATCATTGATTTTAGCTCTTCTTTTTTTAATGTTAGAATTTAGGGCTATAAATTTTGCTCTCAGCACTACTTTTGCTGCATCCCATAAGTTCAGATATGTTGTGTTCTAGTTTCATTAGTCTTGAGATATTTATTGATTTCTTTTGCAGTTTCTTCTTTGACCAACTGATGATTTAATAGTGTGTTGTTTAATCGCCATATATTTGTTAACTTTCCCTTTTTCTGCCTGTTGTTGATTTCTAGCTTTACTCTATGATGATCAGAGACAGTGCTTTCTATAATTTCAATCTTTTAAGTTTATTGAGCTCTGCTTTGTGACTCAAGTGATCTATCCTGGAGAAAGATACATGAGCACTTGAGCATATCTTGCTGTTTTGGGGTGCAATGTTCTGTATATGTCTGTTAGGTTTGTTCATTTATCATATTATTCGAGCTCTCTGTTTCTTTATTGATTCTCCATTGATCCTTTGCCCAGATGATCCATCCAATAATGAAAGTGGTGTATTGAAGTCTTCAACCATTATTGTAGAGACATCTATTTCTCCCTTCAGTTTGCCAGTGTTTGCCTGATGTGATTTAGGGCATCCTGGTTGGGTGCAAACACATTTATGACTGTTATTTCCTCCTGCTGAATTACCCCTTTATTAGTATATTATGACCTTCCTTGTCTCTAATAACAGCTTTGCCTTTAAAGTCTATTTCATCTGATGTAAGTATAGCTACTCCAGCTTTTTGTTGTTGTTATTGCTTGCATGGGATACCTTTTTCCAGCCTTTCACTTTCAATCTATTTGTATCCTTGGGTATAAAGTAAGTCTTTTGTAGACAGTATATAGATGGCTCATATTTTCTTATCCATTCCACCAGTCTGTGTCTTTTTATTGGGGACTTTAATCCATTACTATTCAATGTTATTACTGTAAAGGAAGTTCTTACTTCACTCATTTTGACCTTTGGGTTTTATCTGTCATATCTTATTTTCACCACTTTTTTTACACTTTTAGTTACTTTTTCTGATATAATCTTCATTTCTAGACTCTCTTCCAATCCTCCCTCTACTGGGAATTAGTATTTTTTGCAAAGCTGGTCTCTTTGTTAGAAACTCTTTCAATTGCTGTTTATCTGTGAATATTCTAAACTCACCCTCATTTTCGAAGACAATCTTGCTGGATATAAAATTCTTGGCTGGCAGTTTTTCTCTTTCAGTATCTTAAATAAATCATACCACTGCCTTTTGCCTCCATGGTTTCTTATGAGGAATCAGTGCTTAATCTTATTGGGCATCCCTTGTACACAATGAATCACTTTTCTCTTAATGCTCTCAGGATTCACTCTTTATTTTGGCATATGACATTATAATTCATATGTGTCTCAAAGTAAGTCTATTCGGATTTATTCAGATGGGAGTACATTGTGCTACTTGGACACAGATATCTATGTACTTCAATAGGGTTGGGAGATTTTCTACCATTATTTCCTCAAATATTCTTTCTCCCCCTTTTCCCTTCTCTTCTTCTGGAATACCCATGACATGTATGTTTGCATGTCTCTTGCTGTCATTTAGTTCTTTGACACCCTGTTCAATTTTCCCCATTCCTTCTTTATCTGTTCTTTTGTATGTTCACTTTCAGAGGCACTGTCTTCAAACTTACTGATCCTTTCTTCTGCCTCTTCAAATCTGCTGTTATATGCTTCGTGTATTTTAAATTTCATTTGTTGTGCTTTTCATAAGATTCCCATAAGATCTGCAATTTTTCTGTGTATGCCTTCAAATTCTTCTTTGTGCTCACCCAGTGTCTTCTTGATTTCTTTAATCTCTTTAGCCAGCTTTTTGAAATTTTTGAGGAAATTTGTTTGAACATCTATGACTAGTTGTCTCAACTCCTTTATGTTATCTGGAGGTTTAGTTTGTTCCTTTGACTGGGCCATATCTTCCTATTTCTTGGATGGATTGTAATTTTTTGTTGGTATCTTGGCATCTGATTTACTAAATGTATTTATTCTTGGCCTTTTTTTCTCTTTAGTCTAGCACATTTTATTTGATTGGCTTTATGTTACATCCCCTCTTTGATACTTAGTTCAACTTAATTTGGAGCTTTATAGTAGCTTGTGTTTAGCCAATCTGAATTTTTTCAGCTCTTTTTCATCTGTTTCTTACCCTTTTCCCCTTGCTGCTTACAGAATAGCAGCCAAGGAGGTGCTTGGTACTATAAGCTATGGAGGCTGTAGGTGCCCACATTGCCCCAGGAATGATGAAGCTTCTCCCACCTTTCTCCCCTGCCAGGGGTAGAGAAGGAGCCACAGCCATGTGCAGTAATCCAAGGCCAAGACCATGAGTAGTTGTCTGGAGAGACTGATGAAGCTCCACACCCCTTCCTCCCTTTCCTGGGACAGTAAATAGCTGCAGGTGTCAGCAGCAAACTAAACCATGTGAGTCAAACTGGCCACAGTTGCCTGGTAGACTGATGAAGCCCCAGCCCCCCTCCTTCCCTGCCAGGGCCTGGAATGGAGCTTCTGGTGTGCCCCTAAAATGTAGTCCATGAAGGCCAAAAGCAACTACAGTTGCCCAGAGAGGGTTTGGGAGCATTGTCCCTCCTCCTGCTCTGTCAGGGGTAGGGATAGAGCCAGAGATATGTCCAACAGTCCAGTTTATGTGGGTCAAAAATGCCTGCAATTGTCCGGAAAGATTGAAGAAACACTATCCCCTTCCTAGCCTGTCTGGGGCAGAGATGTATTCACAGGTTTGCCCACCAGTCTAGTCCATGTGGGCCAAAAGTGCCTGCATTTGCCAAAAGAGGCTGCTGCTGATCCCCCCAGCTTCCTCCTTACCTGAGGTATTGCTAGAACCTGGGCTAACACTGCAATCCAACCTGAGTGGTAAGAAGCCAGTCCCTACCTTCACTGTGATTTTCAATCAGCCCTGCATGCGGGGTGGAATTAAGATGGAGGCTACTGGACTCTTTCCAACTGGGATAGGTTCAAACTTTAGCTCTTCTTAGGATTTGACTTTACTCAGCCGAATTTACTTATCAGTAGCTGAAATTGGTGCCCAATCATGTCTTCCTCTCCCGTTTTGGGGAAATGGAGCTTCCAACTCCAACCAGGGAATAGCTTCCAAGGTGGCTTGTACCGCCAGTGAAGGATGGGCACCAGCCTCCAGGGCATGGAGTACTCTGCTCATGAATCTTCACTGCAGATGGGCAGTTTCCTCCTTCCATTCTTCCAAGGATGTTGCAGGATGCTTGTCTGGTCTCCTGGGCCCCCCAAACAGAAGATTTAGATAGCACTGTCTGATTATTACCTGCATTGTAGGACAAGCTGACTCTTGGAGCTCCTTACTCTCCTGCCATCTTGCCTCCTATCCCAATAAATAAGGTTAATAAATGTTATAGAGCTTTTTAATAAACTATTAAATGAGGATGACAGCACAGTTAATCAGTGGCAAAACTGGGTATTTATGCTCGGTTTCATGCTTCCTAATGCATCCCCTTATGCAATAAAATCATGCTTTTGACCAGAGCAAAAGTCTATGCAGATGTTTTAGGTAATAATCATCTCATTTCTGGCCTGAAATCAGTGCCTATTCAAAAGTAAAGTTTGAGGGAAGTTCCAGGAAGTTTTTCTCCACTACTGCTTTCTATACTTACATTGTCCTTTTGAATTTCTTCCCAAAGATGAGTCATGGAATGCCTGATGGAAATCTAGAAATCTCGTAGCCTTCTAGGTGGCAATGCAAGCCAGCTACCACTAGACCAATTAGGAAAATACCAACACCTTTAGCTGAGAGTCTCTCTGCTTTTGGCTCTATAACAAGGTTTAAAAGAACGAAAGACATCTTCAAGGTTACATCCTTATTTATTCCAAGATGTGCCACTTATATTTCTATTTCCCAGAACAACAAAACAATAATTATCAGTGAATCATAAACCTTGTGATTCAGTTCTGTGATTATTATTTTTCTCCAACTAAATAGACTATATACAATTCCATTAAATTTTGAACTCAAGTGACCTAGTCTTGCTACTTCACTACAGGTAGAACCTTGCATATTAATTTGTATAAAACGTTGCTTTAATAATTATTGTAATCGCTCATCTTACTCTCACCTCAGAGGAAATTAGAGCCTCATTAGATGGTTGCTCTGCAGACTGCAACCAGACATCAAGAAACCTTGGTGAAGATTGTTTCATTAAGATGGCAACCATCTTATTAGTTAGGCTAATAATGTCCTTTGCATTTCTAGCAGAAGAAAAATTCTCTTTTAAATTGCTATTTGCCTAGTTGCAGAACTCTTGCTTTACAATTTTCTGAATGCATGTAGCTTCTTGCCCATTACTTAACCATAAATGACAAAACACTATCCTGTTATAAAATCTTTTAAATATGTATAACTAGTATGATAAAAAATAATTAGATTTGTTTCTATAAGTATAAAATCAAACAAAACTAAGCCTAAAATGTCTATTAATGATATGTGGTTCTTTTTTTTTCTCAAGAGCCATAGTAAGTAAATTTTATGGTGGGCTGAATTTTCCCTTAGCAGGAACAATTCTTGATTACATAGGGGTGGTTTTTTTTTGTATTCTTTGTTTTTGTTGTTTTTAAAAAAAATAAAACTTTTAAATTCAGAATAAACACAGAATCTATCAAAGTCTATAAAATGGTGAAGTTTAATGGCATTTTATAAAGCACTTTCACATCTATTATTTCATTTTGATTTACAGCAATCCTATGAGGTAAATGGAGCAAGCATTGCAATCTCTATTTTTAGAACTGGAGAAACTTATGTAAAAGTAAAGCACTTGGCTTATCCTAAGAAATATTGCAAATAAGCAATAGAGCTGGGTGTCAAACTTAGACCTTATAAGCCCAAGATTGTGTTTTTTTGTTAGTGATTTTTTTTTCAATTAAACTACACCCTGATTTAAAGAATTAATTCTCAACCCAGAAAAGGGGTGTAACTGTTCACTTACTGTACTACTAACCCCACCCCCCCTTTCTCAACAACTTTCTTTAAAGATCAGTTAATTGCAGCAGACTCCCATCCACTTGCTCTAAATTACCACCAGCCTGCAGGTCTACTACCCATTCCCATTTCTTTCCTACACAAATTCAACAAATAGGCATTGAATGCACTTGCAGACAATCCCTACCACTTGGAGTTTCCAGTCTTACCAGAGTAGAGGTTTTAAAGGCTTAGTAATGTGCATGCATACCTTTCTTCTGGAAATTTATCCTAAGGAAAATAATGGTTATCTTATTTACACAAAGAAGTGCCTTGTAGGGTTGCGTTTTTCATTGCAACAAATTGCTAACAAACCAAATGTTCAATGGCTGAGGATTGTTGAAATAAACTATGATAATCCATAAAGAAACTTTTTAAGAAATAATTAAAATTGAGATTTTAGAAGATTTAGATTTAGAGATAGGGAAAGATGTTCTCCAAATATTATTTTTCAAAAAAGGTAGATTACAAAAACAGTACTCACTTATAGTTTTATTGTCTATTTTGTAAAAATAGGAATCAATGCTATCTCTGGTGGGTGAGATTATAGGGATTTTTATTTTATTTTTTGCTGATCTAAAACTTTAAAAGATTTTCTACAATGAATGAAAGTTTCCTGTTACCACAGGGGGAGGAGCTGGCCAATCAGCAATGAGCTTTAGAGGGGAATGGTGGCCTGCAGACAATCAGGTACTGGAAAATGTTCAACAAGTGTAGTTCCAAGTATAGTTTCATCATGAATGTTTGTTCATATTTTCATTTACTTTAATGCGTAAGACAAATAAGAGACAATGAAAACATATATTGGAACCTCACTCATTCATCACAGTCATTCAGATGTGAGTGACTTCTTTCACTGAATCAGATGGTATTTTTTGAACACTGGAAAAATATTCTCTCACATTTTTTGTGCTGTTCATGTTGCATAACAGCTTTAGACGTGACACACTTTTAAGTTTAATCTGCACTATTAAAATTTTCTCCAACTCCTTCTTAAGTCTAAACAATCAGAAAAATAGTAAATCAAGCACTGATTTGTAGCATTTGCTGATTTTCATGGTGTAGATATGCCACCCATGGCCACCTGGCCCAGTTCAAGCCCTCAACGTGATGTCACTGGATGTGGATTTAGGAAGAGATGTGCATGGCATATATATGTGTATTTCCATCCTACAGATAAAATATAACCTCAAGAGTAGTGGTAAAATTGCAGGAAGTGATGAGTTTTGAGTATTATTATCTTTGTTTTTATAATAATTTATTTATAGATAAGTTAATGCATTTTTTATATTTCAAGAACATATCATTTGTATACAACTTGTAAATAATTCATACAATAATTGTGTATAACTTAAGTGAGTTTTTTTAACAAGTAGCAAAGTTTTATTAAAACAAACAAACATAGGACAGAAGCAATGATCCTTTCAGGTGCTAGCTCTGATGGCAAACTAAAGAAGATAAAATTAATATATAGAGAGGTTGCTTTGGGGGGCTGGCTGTAGCCCAGTGGATAGGGCACTGGTACACCACATGGGAGGCCCTGGGTTCAGTTCTCGGGGACCTCTCCAAGCGGGCAGAACTCCTGAGAAGGCAAAGCTGCCGTGGGTGGGGCAGAGCCACCATGGGCAGGGCAAAAAGCCACCACGGGCGGGCAAAAAGCCGCCATGGGCAGGACGAGCCACCTGCAAATGGAGCAAAAGCCGCCTGCGAACGGAGCAAAAGCCACCCAGGAACGGAAGCAGACCCGCCCACAAGCGGGGCAAGCCACCTGCGCAGTGAGCTGACTCGGCGCGTCGCCATAGCGGGGGAAGACAAAGCAGACATAGAACACAAAAAATGAACACAGCAAGAGCAAGCAGAAAGGGGAGGGATATGTAACAACA
>PVKH010032839.1:0-12103 GCA_004027955.1 Chaetophractus vellerosus | reverse complement strand
TTGTTTGTTTAAAGCTTCAGCTTTCTTTTTTTCCAAATCAAATATAATATGGAATCCCAATATGTAAAACATATGAAGCAGCCCTGCTCTGTGGAAGTGAGGCTGGGGGAGGAGAAGAGTCCCAGCTCACTCAGCCTGTCTCACCACATCTTTTCTTCTCTCAGTGGCTTCCATAGGATCCCTCAGAACCTATTTTGAGAATGTACACATGGGTCCAGCTTCCACAACCTCATCTTCAATGCTGCTTCCATGAAGCCAAACTCCAGACTATTATTGTCTTCCTTGCCTTTCCACATTCTCCCCCCTCTCCCTGGAATGCTCTCTTCCTTCTCTCTACCTGGTGCTCTCCTACTCATCTCTAAGAAGGAGCTCAGAAGTCACCTTCTGTGCATTGCTATCTTCTGTGCCCCTGGCTCTCCTTGCCTATGTCGATCATGCCATTTGCTGTATTGTTTTGCTATCATTTATCAGCATCTGTATCGTCCCTCATTGGGCTATCAGATCCTTATGGGCAGAGAGACCACGTCTTATTGTGTTTGTGTTCTCTCTTGTCCACCCTTATCCCCTAGCACATTGTTTGTCACTTCGTAGGTATTAAATTATCATCACTCACTAAATGGGGGAAAATAGTGCACCAAACCCAAGTCAGACTCAAAGAATATCTTGAATCCACTCATAACTTAGCAAATTTGGTGAAAATAAGTCATCTTTTTCTTCATTCATTATGGAGTAAATAAACACTATGATTTTGTCCTTTAAGCCACATCATGAAGACAAAATGGGCTTTTTTTAAAGGCCATGTTTTCAGTTAAGATGTGAAGAATTAAGGGCAACTGAAGAAAATTGTTCTTTAGCATTTCTGGGAAATGATCACACTGCTTTTTCAAGGCCCAGCTCACACATTACCTTCCCTCTGGAGCCTTTGTTGGCTTCTTAGCCCCATGCCTGTCTTTTTTAACTCATCTAACAGTGATTTTCTCTACTGCATGATCCAGCAATTCACTGTCTCTGTTCCCTATTTTCTTCCAGAATGTCTGTCTTGCTGTTGCCCCAGAGTAAGCTTTTGCAGAACAGGAATTCAGCCTTACAATTTCTAAATCTCCTAGCCTGAACTCAATCAGTTTTTGAGTTGAAATATGTTGATCCATGGAAGCAAAAGCTGGGTCCCATGGCTCTTTGCACTCTGTCTCCTCAGTTAGGAAACAAAAGACTTGAATCTTCAAGGGCTTTCTTTTCAAAGCGTTAGCAAAAAAAAAAAAAATTCATTTAGGGAAAAGGCTTGCTGAAACAAATGCCATTTGTTATTTTGACCCATATGGGTCTTCTTTGGGAGTGTTATAAGAAGAGAAATATTACTATTCAAAAAGGAAGAAAGGAGAGAAGGAAAGAAAGGAAGGAAGGAAGGGAGGGAGGGAGGGAGGGAAAGAAAAAGAGAGAGAGAGAGAAAGAAAATTACTTAGTAGCATCCACATTTTAAGGTTAAGGCAGAGTTTATCTAAAGGCAAAGATGAAAGAAGTCTTTGCTAGGAAAGTCCAATAATGGGCATCATTAGGTATGCAAAGAAGGGCACTAGGTGATCTGAGCTAGACATTAGAAGGTCTAGGACAGGTATGCTTCCTTTTTCTCTGGCAGGCAGAGGGTTCTGGAAGGTGGGAGAAAAGGAGAGTTGAAAGAGGGGAATCTTGAGAGGGACAGTATACCCCAGCAATATGGTAGAAAGCCAAGGCCCAAGGCAAGAAAGGGATGACTGAGGACCTATAAGTATAATGCTCTCTTGTATTCAATTTTCAGTTGTTTACTATTCCAGGAGGTGGTAGTCCCGCCTCATTTTCCCCAAGCCTTTAGAAAAGTCTGTTGTGCACAAAGGCTTTTGGGTGGTGAATTTAGGAAGAAATGAGGAGAAATGGTGATTCACACAGCATGGAAAGAGGAGAGCAGCCACAGGAGGTGGGAAAGCAAGAAGAAACCAAGAATTGAGAGGAAGTTTGAGCAAGAGGTAATAAGAACAACAATAGCCTCCTGGGATTAGCAGTCTCTTGAGGAGCATGCTGTACATCTCTTGGGATGTGGGGTGGGGACTGTAATGGTTAAGTTCTTGTGCCAACTTGGCTAGATTCTGGTGACCAGTTGTTTGGTCAAGTAAGCTCTGGCTTAATTGTTACTGTGAGGGTATTTCATGGATTTAAATCCTTAGTTGAGTGTATCTATGGCTGATTACATCTACAATCAACAAAAGAAATTATCTTCAGCCCTGAGAGAAGTCCCATCCAATCAGCTGAAGGACTTAAAAAAAGAAATCATAATTTCAGCAACCAGAAAGAAGAATTTCCATTTCTACAGCCATCCAGTTTCTCCTGAGAAATTCATTAAAACCTTCATCAGAGTTCCCAAAGTGTGCCTGCCCTATGGAATTGCGACTTGCTAATCCCCATGGTCGCAGGAGCCAATTCCCGTAGTAAATCTCATAATATTCACACACATATACATGCTGTCCGTTATGTTTCTCTGGAGAACCCTGACTAATACAGGGACTCAAACCATCCTACTTGGACATTAAAGGAAAGGGTGACCCTGGAAAGTGGTGGTGGGGGTACTTAGGGACATTTGTGCTACAAAAAGAATGTTTAGCAAAATTGTGTGTGCTTTCTCACACACTAGCAGTGCTGTTTTAGCTTCTGGGCATCTTAATTGTAGAGGGTTCATTAGGTATAATACAGTATTTCACTGTAAAAATATGAAAACAGTTTTGTAACTTTGCTCTCAATACCATTATATATTATTGATATTATTATTAATTTCCATTTTTAAGTTTTGTATTTTATTTAGAGCTCAAAAAAGTTTCAAGAATCAGATCTAAGTCATTTCCATATACGATTGCAAAGCGTATGTGTCTTGGAAGCCTTGCATTCAATATACCTAATGGATAAAATGTTCATACGTAAAAGTAAGCTCTTTCATGCAGATGTAAAGCCAATTCCCAAAGAGATCTTATCAGCTTCCTTCAACAAACACAGATATTTAACTCACTCCCACAAATGTTTAATTTAGACCCTAATTTTTAAAATGGAATTTCCGTAGATTAACTAAAATAGCATAGAAATAATATTTAGTGTAGGCCTTTATCTGTAAGCCTTTTGGTTGCCCATTAGGGTTTTGTTTCTAATTTTTAAAAAAGCAACAATGTGCTCAGTAATTAGTAAATTAAAACCTTCAAACTAAACCTCAAGGCCTGATAAGAACTCTAATTTTTTAAAGTGTTCTTATGTCAAGAGACGATTTAAAGTAAAGGGTTTATAGATACTTTCCTTTTAAATAGAATTCTCTTAGCTAATCAGATGCTGAGCAACATTGCTGAGCTGCGTTGCCTTTAATTTTATCTGGCCAAGCTTCCCTCCATCTGTTTTCCCATAATGCTCTCATTCTCTCCTCCAGATGTTTGGCACAGCATCTCAAGTTGATGTCTATTTCTCCTTGTTCTCCTTCACCCCACGTGAACCTTCCAAGTCATAATTCTTTGGAAATAGACACAAGGAGCTTTATTTCAAATTACTATCCTTTACTTAGGGAGTTCTATCTCTAAGGTCAGTATAAGACAAAATAATTCTCATTGTAGAATTTCTTGGCTGTGCATATTTAAAAAAAAAAAAAAGAAGGAAAGAAAAAAAGGAAACCAGAAGTACAAGATAGTTAAGCAACATCTTCATGTCCACAAAAGCCAGAGACTTAGTAATAGGAATTAAATATCAAGAATTCCACTTTTGATTCATTTTTAGCATTTTGATTTACTGAAAACTGAAGCTATTCTATCAGTCACTCTAGAGCTCAGCTTTGATCAATGCCTCTATTCAATTGGGGGTCAAATACCTGAAGAACTCTTTCGAACATATGGCAGGGAAGGATCATTTGTGTGTACCTGCTGAAAAGACAAATGACTCACGTTCCCTGCTCTCTCACTGAGTCAGTGATCTCTATCACTCAGCTGATCAGAGACAATCTTTAGCTCTAGCTAATCTCCTGCTTTTCAAAGCAAACTAAATGGAAACAAAAGTTTAAGTACCTGGAAACTAAATCATGACTTAAAAAAAATCTAGTGGCAAAAAATTCCCCTGATAAAAGTGTAGCACACATTAGCTGATATTCTGTTTTATAGCTGAAGAGGATGTTGCCTTATGCCCAAAGCTTAGATAGAACTAAAGTTTTTTGACCAGAAAGAAACACATAAACACCATAAACCTCACTGACAGTTTAGGTAGTTTTCCTGGTACAAAGGAATCTGCACAGTAGAAAAGCTCTCCTTATAATTCAAAAAATAGTTTATCCTTCCTAATGCGTCAGGCTCACTCTTCACTTTCCCATCCTTACCTGCTGGGTGAGGTCCCTATTGGCTCATGCTTGCTCCAGGACAATGGCCTCCAGCACCGAGCTCCTTGCTTCCCGGTACTGTCTCATCCAACCCATCTATCCTCCTAGAACTCCTCCCAAGAATATGCTTGCATTTGTTTAGAAGAAAAAACTCAAGAAACTGGTTAGGAGAGAAGACCGAGCTCCAAGGATTCACCCAAGGCATGGGTGGAACTTCTGTGGGAGAAACAAATAAGATGAACTTCTTGTCTGTGACAGAAGGGAAGGAAGTAGAAATTTTAAAAAGCAAGAAAAGAGGGGATAGCCCAGGTGATAGCAGAGGACATCTCACTCCCTGACATAATCTTTCCCTGTGACCCCCATGCTTCTTCAGAAAAGTTACCAAACATAAAATATTTGAAGCTGGTGGATTTTTGTGGATACATGGGATGGAGCTGTGCATCATACCTACTTGGATATGCACAGCACAGGTGCTTGGAGCTGCTGGGAAATGAGGGGAAATAAACGTAAGAATGAACAGAAAATGTGGCGAGGGCTTTTAACAGTCACAGGCTGTGACAATGGGGTCCAGTTGAAGCTACTAGGGACATGGGTGCCCCGGCTGACTTTTGGGTTAGACTGTTACCTATGGAATTGACTTTGAACTCATCAGCATTCCTTTCCCAGACCTTCTTACAATTTAGCTAAGCTGTGCTGGTCACTTTTCCATGAACATGGGTGTCAAATTCCAGTGTCACTAGTAACTAACTGCCTGAATGGTCTTGGGGAAATTACTTAGCATCTCTGAATTTCAGTCTCTTCATCTATAAATTGGGTATCAACACATAGGGGTTTTTCAAGAGTTAAATATAATAACTTCTGTAGAAAAAGCTAAAACCTGCCCCTTAAACAGTAGACTCTCAATGAGTCTCACCTCCTATCTCTCCTCTTCCCTTTTATTACTTATGAAATTTTGCTTCTACTGTTTCTTTCACCAGAATTGCTAACCCCTGCCAAATTCAAAGCCTACCTCCTCTAACCTCCTACTGTACTTTATCACCTGTTGCCTGGCATTCTGATTTTGAATGGTTGCTTCATCTCCTCTAGTAGAGAATAAACATCCCAAGAACATTCATCTTTGTGTCCCTTATAGCACTTACTAAAAGAATTGCATAAAGTATATGCTTCATAAATGTTTACTGAATAAATTCTCCATTATTGTTTTCCAAAACACTCTACATGATTTCCAATTATAAACATTTAAATTTAAATTTATTTCATGAAAGTCACCAAAATAAGGCAGAATTTCTATACCAAATATTTTTCACTCAGCTTCCCAAGACCTTCAAGCCATATTCTCTGGAAGATGTCTATCACTGCCTGGGTCATAACCAGTAGAATGTTTCAACATAAATCAAGTCAATAATATTAAATTGAAGAACTTATTTTGTGCTTCACATTAAGGAAGGAAGGAAAATAAAGTCATTTGGAAGAGACCTGCCAAACATTGGAGAGCCTACTAATATGAAAAAAATGTAATGTTCCTCTCATCATCTCTAAATTATTGGGATGACAGGTGTGCATGTTTTGAGGTTGCTGCTTATATTTTCATTTGAGGAGTAAACTTTGCCAATTAATCATCTGAGCCTTTGGGATAATGCGTTTGCTTTGCTTCCTTCTTCCTCCACGTCTCCCCAGTGTAGCAGCAACCACAGTGACTCACACTCTGCCGGTAACTCCTACAGCACCTTCAGAGCCACAGAGCGTGGATGTGAGCCCGGCCAGATGCTCCTGGTCTCTTATTGCAATGAGGTTTTGATGTAGCAAAATTCGAAAGTGATCGAGAAACCACAGTTCTAATTAAGAATATTCATGAGTTTGCCACTTGGAAAGCCCGAAATCAACTAATGTGCCAGAGTGGACAAAATCGCTTCCTTTGAGAAGACAGAAAAAAATGCAATTTTAAGTAAGTGACCAGGTATGCACCGTGGGAAGGTCTGAAGTGAAACAGGGGGTAAGACATTGCATGAACAATTTGTACTCTCAGCCAAATCTGTTTTAATAAGAATTCAAAGGGCTATGCCAGGGGTTCGTAACATTATCATCTGACAATCTTAAAAATGAAAATTACTCATGCCTGGCCCTACCCTCGGGGCTGGTCAAGATCCAGACAAAGAAATGGATTGTTGTTGGCATCCTCATCTCCATACCTAAGGAGCTACCGCTACACAGTTGCTATGGTAACCATGAGAGTGTTCTTCTTGGGGATTAAAAATGAGAACTCAAAGCATTTTTGATTGGGCTAGAAACAGGTGCCATGTGTAGTATGTTCAAAGTAAGCTCAACCAACCAAATTAGGCAAGGCAGACGCTTTCTGCTGTACTTCCTCTAGGTTATCAGAGGTTCCTAATTGTACCTTCAAAAAAAAATACAGGAAATGGCCTTCATCATGATACTTGCCTGAAGTGGTAGGGTTCCCTCATGGTGAATCATTTCCTGAGTCCAGTTTGATCCCTGGAGTTAGAACCCTTGAAAA
This sequence comes from Chaetophractus vellerosus, assembly GCA_004027955.1. NCBI lineage: Eukaryota > Metazoa > Chordata > Mammalia > Cingulata > Chlamyphoridae > Chaetophractus > Chaetophractus vellerosus. The sequence continues at coordinate 5,225 of PVKH010032839.1, read as the reverse complement.
GATGCACATCACAGGACTGTGAGTTAAAAAGTCCAAGGTTTTGTTTCTGTCATTAACTAGCTGTGAGTCTTGGGCAACACAGAAACTTTCTTGGTAACAATTTCTTTATCTAATAAAGGAAAGGTTTTGAGAGACAGTTTTAGACATGAAGGGGTAGGAAGGGGCCTTCGAGACATGTTTAACCCTATAGTAGAATTCTATTCTTTGGGGGCTTCCAAAATCCATTTCCCCCTATTCTGTAAATGATTCTTAATTTTCCTTAGGAAATCAGTCTTCCCTCACATTCTATGTTCTGACTCTACCTCTGGCTGCAGAGGAGGACATTTGAACCTAGGTCCGGCCAATCAAAATATTGCACTCCCCATTCACACAGTCTCAGGTTTAGGGATGGGACTTGAGTCTATAAAATCTAATGAAACTCAATTCTGGGTCATCGTTGCATTATAGAGTCGAGACTCAGTTTCTCATAAGAGGCAGGAGAAATGGAAATTTTAGAAAGGAAGAGTGTGGCACTAGAGCTTAATATTTAACTGAATGGTCAAATTTTTCTTTTTGTATAATTTTGGTTAATGTTCTCAATTGGGCTCTATGGACTGACTTTCTTAACTAGCTAGTGAATAAAGAGTTAAATTTTTAAAATTTACTAAACCTGTTAATACAGTTTAGGACCTTCATTCTGCATAAACTGTGTACTCCCATGACCCCTTGTCCATTGCTCTAATATAGCTCTTATATTGAATAGTAATTATCCTTCATGTTTGTTTTTCCCATTAGACCTTGAGCCTCTACCAGTAAAGGACATTGTTTTAATCATCACTGAATCTCATGAGCCCTTAATCATTTTGCACTCCATATGTGTATGGGGTAGAGGTTAGAACATATGGCTATTCCTAATTTCTTTCTTAGAGCATTGAACCAAAATGCTTCCTTTGACTATCTCCATGGTCTGGTATCAAGTTTGTTTATTAGTATTTGTGAGAAGTGTTTCAAATATATTCACACTAATTTTAGGTTTTGAAGGTTTCCACAGACATCATTTTTAATCAAGCAGAATCTCATGGGATTTTAGACGCTGAAGTGTCATATCTAATTGTTATATTTTTGTTTTCTTATCTTCAGTAATCATCTAGGAGTGATATGATGGACTGGCACTCAGAGGCAGTGTGAACTGTGAGAATCTGTACTCTCAAATCTTCTCAAATCATATTTGTTACCCCTCCCATTTGTCTCACATCATCTGGGGTGTGGAAAGTGTGAAACTTTTTAGTTTTATATACCTTGAAGAATTGAAACCAATCAGCGAGAGAATAGAATAAGGAACATTATGGGAGTTCTATATAATTATGTTTACATGTAAATGTGTAAAGTCCTACTGCATTCAGAACAGAGACGTAGGGAGCTCTTTTTAATCTAGAGATTTTGTGATATTAAATTTTTTGTACAGAGCTATTTATTTTTATACAAAAGAAAGTAGAGATCAGTGCAATGTCAATTAAAAAAAAAGGTAAGATAACACATCCAAGCAGTTTTCATTGGCAATTTCAATTTTCTGTTTTCACTTGTAAAAGGAATGTTACTAAACATTTGCACATGTTCAAGGAAGGAGAGGTCAACCCTACTTGTAATATTTATTCTTCACAACATCTCTAATAAAGTGTTTTATACCTATTTTATAAATGAAAAGACTAGCTTTATGGGGGTTAAGTAAATTGCCCAAGGTCATGCAGATAGTAAGCAGCTCAACTGTATTGGAAGGCACGGGTGACTGACTCCCAGTTTCTGTCCTGACTACTCTGCTGTATGGCTTTTCAAACACATGGTCTCAACAACTTGGTCATTCCTTTATGTGTTATGTGTCAGCTTCTGTGCTATAGGCTTTGTTATTGGCTCTCTCAGTTCATCCCCACAACAATCCTGTGAATTGGGATTGTTATTATCTGCATATTACAGATAAGGAAACTGGCCCAGGTAATTTACCCAAGGTCCTAGAACTCATAGGAGGTAAAGTCATGCTATTAGACACCATTCATTCTTTTGGCTCACATTTACTGGTATAATTATCTTTTCTTGTTTTCTTCCACTATTTCCAATTACAGGATCAAGCTCAAACCCCTTAGACTGGTCTTTGCCTGTTCTCCACAATCTGGCTTAGGTGGAAGTTTTGTTCTCCTCCCCCATGACTCTCTGATGCAAACAGCCATGCTTCAGCAAAAGTGGTTTGCTCCATGTTTCCTGAAGATGTTTATACATATTTCTGTGTGAGGCAGACATAGTAGTTTTCATATTAGGCAGATGAAGTGTGTACAGCTTAGAGTATCAGTAAAGTAGAGGCCCCAAAAACAGAGAAAAGTGAAGGTTTGATTCAATTATCCAGAATTTTTCTATTAGAAAATCTAGAAAGAAATTACTTTATTTTCAGCATATATGGATGTGTTGAGTTTGGTGTGTGTGAGAGAGAGACAGAGAGAGAAAGAGAGAGAGGGGGAAAGAGGTTGAGGGTGAACCATGTCTTTTCCAGTACTTAGGGCTCCTCGTGGTCTTACCTTGGCCCAGGAGAAAGCTAAACTTGGCTGTCTTGAATGTTACTAATGAGACATAGGATTTGGGGAAAGTTTCCTAACACAGTGAGCCTCTGGTACCTCATTTATAAAACGGAGGTGATAATAGCACCTACCTCATAGTATTGTTGTAAGAATTCAAAGAGCAACGTACACAAAATAGTGAAGGTTTCCAGGGAGTTCTAGTTACTATACAGTCCCTGCCATTCTAGCTGCTCACATGCATGTCTTCCTATCCTACCAAATTATAAGCTTCTTGAAAGCCATGGCCAAGTTTCTGTCATCTTTGTGTCTCCCTAAACATCAGAACCTCGAACAGAGTGATGGGTTATGGATGTTCGTTAAGTAATTAATAAGTACATGCATAGAAAAATAAATTATCAAAATGGCCCGTACTTGAACTAATGATGAAAGTGTGTCCTGAATCAAAATGTGATTAAATCAACTTGGTGTGCTTGTCTGATTTAAAAAATCAAAACAGAGGAGGTACCCAGCTAACATGCAATGAATGAAAAGTCAAATATTAAATATTTTATGACCAGTTAATAGCTTGATATGACTACCAACTAAATTATTAGAAAAAGTTAAACTTTCTATTTTCAAAAATTATGTGAGTCAAGCTGTGATCCATGGCTGGTCCCGTCCTAAGTTATTTCAGATTCAAAGAGCCACAGACCACAAAGGGATTGTGATTTTTATACATTTCTCTCAAACATTTAAACACTTAAAGATCCAAACACACAGCCCACAGCACCTCTTTTTAAAACCCGCTGTTCCCTTCTAGACTCTAGTGTACTCTAAAACTTTCTGAAATAATTGAGCCTTTCATTTTATTGACCCCAAAGAGCAGTCTCGATCATGGAGTTCCACCTTGTTACCCCCTTCTGCGGTAGAAGTACCACTAGCTTCTGCTTCTTTACCCTCTTTCCCCGCCCCCGCAGAGGAGCTGGGGAGGCACAGATTCTCTAAGCAGGAGGAGGGGGGCATTTTGGAGGAGTTGGAATTGATAGCCACCGTTTGGCGGAACCAGCTGGCTTTTATTTCTTGCCTCCTTACAGTGTTCACCAATCACGGTAATGTATTGGCTCTCTCTGGTGATAGATATATAGACTATCTAGAAGTCAGATGTTTGGCAAACAGCCCACCAGGGTCCAGTCAAAATAAGATGAATAAGTCCTCAACTGGTGTGAGATTAAAAGACAGTCTGTTTGTGTGTGCAAATCCATTTTCTTTCTTAGAATCTTAGAAATCACAAAATGTGCCCCACAGTAGGCTCTGCACTTTTCATTGCAAAGGAGAAAATTCAAAATAGAGGCCCACTACTGAACGGGTTGCAGTCAAAGGACAGCCATGGCACATTAAAGTCAATAAACCACTAGAGCTTCTGATCGAATATATTATGGGAACACTGTAGGCTAAGTTTAAAAGATTAGTCCAGGAAGAAACAATATACTAGTGTATTGGCTTTCTTGCTGGCAGTCTCAGCTTCAGGCACAAGACGAAGCTACCTGATAGTTGCCATGGTGACCATGCATGTGTGCGGAGGGAACATTTTCCAACAGAGAAATAGAACAACATACATGAGTTTGCTGTTTAAAGAGAACGAGGTTGGGCAGCAGCTTGGAAAATGGTAGCGTGGGAGGCTGCCAGTGCAAAATCTACAGTCTAAGATTTGTGAGTCTTGTGATTTGTGTGAAGCTCGTTGAGCCTGCAGTGCCACACCTAGTTGTGGGGACTCTAAATGAGTGACAGCCTGAGTAATTTTCAGGGGAAATATGAGTCAGAGCTGCATCTGTACCGCTGTGGAGGTTGCCGAGGACTCTGTCGTGCTGAGATTTTGGCTGGCTGCTTTCCTCTAGCTGTAGTTTTCTCATGTCTTGCTGAGCCCATCAGGCCCTAGATTTACAATGAACTATACATCCACTTGGCTGAGTGTGCCTTGCCCTGACTCTGCCCTCATGCCCTGCACACCGATTCTTTGTTGGTCATAGGTTTTCAAAGATTGAGGGATTCCCTCAGGTTTCTGATGATCCTTTCAGACTAGCTGAACATTGCCTTAGAAAATGAGGTTCGTGCCTTCCTTCTGTCTGTAAGTGCCTTTGCCTGCACTGGGCCATCTGCACCCCTCGTTTAGCAGCTTGGCTGCTTTGTTTTCTATGAGTTGTCACCTGCCCAGGCAGAGGTTGCAAGCTACTCACACAGGCTAGACCTTACCTTGTGTTTGACCTGCATAGTGTTTAAAAATCGGAACCAGCCTTTAATCAGGAGTTTTCACATACCATCCAGATTCGGGCAACTCTAGGCCCCCATTCTTGGCATGGTGGCAATTGGTTAGAGCTGAGGAGTAACCATTTCCTTTGGATCAAAATCGTACTCCCTCACCTGGCGGCATCACCACAATCGTTTGCCTGTCTCGCTCCCGTAACGCCCGAAACAACTGAAGGGGTTTCTGTCTTTGAATATAGGGACAGCGTCACATACTGTTCCTCTCTCTGTGCTCCGCAAATATTTGTGCCCCTGCCTCCCTGCCCCCAGCCTAGTTCCTTTGCCTGGGAGAAACACAAAATACGTCTGTTCAAAACGCCGCCTATTTGATGAAGACTTCCTGCTTACACTGGCTCTCCTTTTCTAACACTTTATCTGTGAATCCAGAGGCCTGCATGCTTG
>PVKH010032838.1:0-12105 GCA_004027955.1 Chaetophractus vellerosus | reverse complement strand
CCCTTGCTGGCTCCCTCTGCCTGGTCCTTTTCCTCATATATCTAGTTTACTCTGTCCAGATCCCTCAGATTCCAGTGCAAGCCTCGCTTTCTCCAGGAAGCCTTCCCTGATCCACCAGGCTAAATTATATTCCCTTTATACATTCTCACATTATAAAAGCACTTTTTCAACTGTTTTTAAACAAATGTATATTTGTATGATTATTTTATAAATGCTCTACTTTCATTAGAGCTTCTGGAAAACAGAGTTGGATTTTTATTCATCATTACTTCTCTAATATCTGGTAGCCCCTGGAATATGGAAGGTAGGTGCTCAATAAATATTTGTTGAATGAATGACACCAAACATTGTCCTGTCAGCCGACCTTCATGTGTTTTACTGAATTAAGTAGTGGTTGATATTTTCTGTTAATCTCTTATTTTTTCATATTTCTTTTTCATAATAACCTAAATACTGGAAAATTGTAAAATCTGCAGGGACAATGACTGTGTCCCTACATCATATTCCTATACCCATGTCCATCTTTCATTTTGGGCTCAGCTTAGAAGTCACTTTCACTGGGCTTCACTTGGCTCAAGGTTAGGTTAAATGTCCTTCGTCTGGCCCCAACACCATGTTCGAACCGTGATCGCTTGTCTGTTTTTCACGGCTCTCTCTCCAAGGAGCTTAAAGAGAGGCACAACCTAGTTTAAGATGTCTTGTTTTTTTTTTGCTTGCCCAACACAGCATCTAGCATAGTAGGCACCAGAGATACTTTCTCCAAATGAATGAATGAATGCAGGCATGCATGACTTACCTTGAACGATATTCTCCAGATGTCTAATCATTGCTGAAAACCATTCAATAAATTGTTGTTCAATTCCGTTTCTTCATTGTGGGGTGTGCATTTCTAAGGACATGTCAAGGTCATCTACTCTTAAGTGTTCTCATAATTGGTGTGCGGGTTGGACATGGCGCTGAAGTGTCTGGCCAAGGGGGAAAATGGGGACTGGAATCCAGCCTGGCCCCACTCACCATGCTGTGTCTGCCTGAGAGGGTTTATTTGAATTTTTTTTTCACAAAGATGCTATAGGTGCTAGTGTGACCATAGATATAGGAAGAAAAGATTTTCTATATATATTTAATTTTTTTCTTAACTTTGAACAATGTTTCTTTTTGTCTGTAGTTTAAATGTACATGGCATATTGCTACAGTGATACTAATATATAAATATAAAAATAAGCTATAGATAATGAAGGCATGGGCTCACATTTTTTTCTCACTAATGGCAGTACATAATCAAAACAATTATGGATCCACTGATTTCAATTTTAACTCCAATGTCATGGTAGTTTCCACGTTGATTTTCAGCTTAAGTGTTGGTCATTTTCAAGTGCTTTAAGAAAGGGATGAATGGGCTCTGGGTGATGACATTAGAGGCATCCCGAGTGCCCGTGAGTGTGTCAGTTGTTCACATGCCTGTGCTGAAGAGGCAACTGGATGGACTATGGCTAAGGTTTGTCTTCAGGATTTGTTCAAGTCTATCCCTATTAAGTTTTTTTGGAAAAGCAGATGCACTAATTCCTAGATTAATTAGCTTATTCCCCATTCAGATGAGTAGCTTATGGTGAGATGCATTCCCCCATTCATTGGCATACTCCATGTCTTTAGATTTAAATCAACTACTTTTTTCTTCTCTGCCTCTGCGATGTGATACTAGTGAATGAGTGATAGGATTCTAACCATAATTTATACAGATTATCTTAATTGGAGTCAAGACTCAGGCATTTTCTACATGTGTAACTTTGGGCAAAATAATTAACCACGCTGAGCCTTGGTTTTCCTCTCTGTAAGATGAAAATAATATTAATAAATTCACAGACTTATTAATATATTAATATATTTATAATAAATAAATATATGAAAATCATAGGCATAGTACCAAGTAGACAATGTTTATAGAATTTTTGAGTTTTGAACATGCTAACTGCAGAATCCTTTTTCACGTTTATTAGTTATAATAAAATCATGGCTGTTTGTGTGAGACCTGATGTGACAATTACCTATAAAAAAAGTATTCCTTCTCTCTATTAAACTAGTCAAAATGTTTCTAATTTGGCTATATAATTTGCTAATTGACATAACTTCTTTTGAGGAACTAACAATCTACTGGTCTTTTGTTTTATACTATAAGTAGCCATTATGTGATTGGGTAACGATAAAATGATAGTGCTTCCATCAATGCCCTGAATAATTCTGAGTCATATATATGCTACCGGGCTCTCGATGAGTAAGAATTACTTCTTACTGAGTATCTGGAAAGGAAACAAAGATTCATTTTAACTGGATTTCTGTGATTTCTAAAAGCCTGAGAGAAATAAAAATGTCCATATAGAGAGAATGACATTAGTTGAAATGGTTAGATGGTCTGTTCATTGACTAAGAAGAAGCCCATGCATTTGCAATGGTTGATTAACCAGAGATAATTTAAGAAAGGTGAAAGGGGGCCCATTTTAAGGCTCTGAAATGCTAGGTTAAGGATATTGTCTTAGTTTGCAGGGTCTACTATAACAAACACAATTGACTGGTTGGCTTAAATAACATGAATTTATTGCTCACAGTTTTGGAGGCTAGAAATCTAAAGTCAGAGTTTTGGTTGGCCAAGCTTTCTCCAAAGTATGTGGCTTTCTGGTGGTAGCGCAGTCTCTGCCTTTGTCACATGGTGCTCTGTCTTCTGTCTCCTCCTCTGCTTTCTACTTCTGTGTCCGGATTTCCTTTGCTCATAAGGACTCCTGTCATTTTGGATGAAGACTCACCCTGATTCTATTTGGCTTCATCTTAACAACATCTTTGAAGAGCCTACTTACAAATGAGTTCAAGTCCACAGGATCTGGGGTTAGGACTTGAACGTTTCTTGTGGGGGATATGATTCAATCCTCAATAGATTTCATTTAGACTTTGTTAGGCAGGGGCAGTCTGATCAAAATAATGGTCTTGGACTTTATGACTGTGAATTGGAATGAAGAGGCTAAAAACTGAGTGATAACTTTGGCTGTAAGGAAGAGGGAAAGGAATCCACATGTCATGTGCCTGACATTTTGGCATGAAACTCTATGTGGATTTTTAATTTATACAGGTAATATTCTTTTGAGAAGGAGCTATTATATACTTTAGTTTACAGATGAGAACACTGAAAATTGACTAACTTAGCTGATGAAGGGTAGAGGCAGGATTGGAATTCATATCTGTACAGGTCCGTAAAACATGAAATATCTCCTGTTGAGAAGGGACACAGTAATAGTGACATTGACAAACTGAAAGACATTCAGAGAAAAACAACTAGGCTATTAAAAGGTCTGGGGAGTATGTGTTATGAGAATCAGTTCAAGAAACTTGCCACATTTAGTCCAGAGAAGAAAGAGATTACCAAGGGACCACTTATTGAATATTTTTAAACATCTGAGGTATTATCCTTTCAAAGAAGAATCAAACTCTAGCTAGCTTACTCAGAAGAGACCAAAGTAAGCCCAATGGGTTGGAAGTAAATGGAGATAGATTTTAGCGCAGTCTAAATAAAAAATATTATCAGTTTTGAAACATCCGGCATCGGAAGTGACTGTTTGCCTTACAAGGCTCTGCAAGGATATAAATAACGGCTTGGCTCCATTTATCCAGCACCACACCAATGCTGGAAGATTGCACAAGAAAAGAGTCTTAAGCTTTTCTAATTGTAATGTTTCTGCCACTAAATTCCATTTCAAGGTGACTCCTATACAAAATAATATATACCATAGATTAAAGCAGAATTGCCCCGCCTGAATCAGGGCGAGGAGCTTCCAAGTCTGGAAAACTCCAGAGAACCCTTTCTGAAACATTGCATGTGCAGGAACCTGAATTTGAAAACCTCTGGGGGTGAATAATTTTCCCCTTCTCTTCTAGTGGAAACATTTTAATTTGATTTTAATTTGGGCAAGATCAATCTGTGCCATCAGCTCTTGATTTGTATATGACTTAGGTTTTCACATTGGCAAAAGACACATCCACTCTCTTACGAGCCAGTCAGTCCAACTCGACTCCCTTATTGATAATTCAGTCCAGCTCTGCTTTCCCCTATCAGTTATTTGATCTGCCCGAGAACCCAGTAAAGTGAAACAAACCAAAATTAAATGAAATTTTATTTTGTTTTCAGAGGCATCTCCAAAGATCCTTTCTGAGAATGTTCTTTCCCTTCAAAAACTTAAACTTATGAACTCAGTGGAGAAGTCATAATTCTAAGGAAACCTACTTAAACTTGTAGGCTTGATTTCATTTCTTGACAGATCACTTTTTAACAAAGAAACAATGGAGGATAAGAAAGGACAGTTATTGAATAAAATGTTACATGATCAAATTTTCATGTTCTTTGCTACAAAGTATTCTAGAAGAGACTTTACTTGCATTATATTTGTATGATGGTCCACGTGATGCATATAATCTATTCAAGCCAAGAAAATGCCTGAGAGTATGTTCCAACAAGTTTTCTACCAGTCATTGCCCTCTGACCTTTTACATACTGCACATATTCTAGAAATATAAGCCAACCACACAAAAGCCACTTAATTACCTCTTTTGTTATGCCTATGAAAATAAACTTGTTTCTGGTTAAATACTTCATACTATCTGTTTGAACAGAGAGATATATTAGTTAACTTATTGCTTATTTTATTACACCATCCTACTTATAATAAAGTCAAATATTTTTTTAGAAAACAACAAAACGATGTGGAGAGTGAAACGTTGCATTAAACAAAAACGAAAATAAACTGGTAACTTGAGCTGGAAACAAGTTTAAAAAACATAATTTTTCAGTTGCACAAAAGTAACCATGGCATTATCTTTTGGTGTGTGCTGGTGATTTAATTTAGAGTTTTAGAAAATGTGTCTATTGCTGTGTTTAAAATTTCTAATTACAGCGATTGGTAAAGAAGTTTCCAAGTACAAGGAGTATTTGTAGAGAATCAGTGAGACTGACAAGTGATTGACAGGTAAACAGCCTAACTGTGCCCTTATATTCCTTTCTGTGATGCAAGACTATAGATACTACATAAGCCTCAGGAAGTAATCACCAGCCAACTTTTATGAAATGCTTGTCTTTTTGGATGTAAGCAATATTGTGTATTAGCTGACTGAATATGCTGTTTTCTTTTTTGTGGCCACACCAGTCTTATGAAGTGTGGCGGAATATCTATGAAAGGAACAAATGGAAACTTTCCTTTAATGTTTAACTGAATTTAAACTCTTAAGAAAGAAGCATAGTGCAGATTTCATCAAATAGATTGAAACCATCTAAAATGAATGAAAGGAATAGCATTTCTAAATTGAAATTTTCTGTTTATGACGTACAAATGTCAGTGTGATATTGCCCTTTCTTTTTTGTTAATGCACAGGCTGACAGCTCAGCTTGTACACACGGTATTGTGTTCTGTGAAACCAGAAGTTCTTGTAACTGTCCTTGAAAATGTTTTACTGTTAATATATCTTGATTTTCAGAGGGCTCAGTGTTTCCTATCTTGGCATACTACCTCCCTTCCCCCCCACATTTCTTTACAAGTAATTAAAAAAATTCATATCTATTTCTTACTGCATTTCTTATGACCCTGGTTTCTTTAAAAAACCTTATTACAGCCTACATTGATAAAATATTTAGAGCTAGTTAATAAAAATAGATGAGCACTGTTGTAGACAATGCTTCTTTTAATGACCCACATTCTTGGTAACGAATTCAAACTTGTGCAGTATAACTGAAGTAAAATTTTTGTTTTCCTGAATATTAAAATTTGGAAGAAATTCTTCAGTTCGTAACCTTTTTATATCTTTAAAATGTTCTGATGATTGCCTTAGAATTTGGAGGCAAAACGGTCCTAATGCTTTTTTTTTTTCAACTTGAATGCTATGAACTTGGGCATTTTAATTGAGCTATTTGCCAACAGATGACGAGTCAGTCCAGATAAAAGAGAAATCAAGTACAGTAAAATCTGTGTTTGCTAACCAGAAAAATCTGGAAAATTGCATTTTTGAGATTCCCTAGACAAAATCATCAATCTAATAAATGTTATTAGGGTAATTGAAATCGAGTAGGGTGATTATGATAGAATTAGGTTAAGCTTGTAAGAGATTTATTATATACTGTTGTTGCTAATTCTGAAATTCTCATAGGGTTTTCACAAACAAAAGTGATATATCTGCATAGATCATGGCATTTTCATTCCTTTGCCAGACTATGAAGAGAAAGTTTAAAAAGGAGACCAGGTGGGTCAACATGAATTAACACTGAGTTAACAGTAACTGATATCCTGTCTTAATATAGCTCATAATAAATTTTTTATATCAGTGCATTCCAAGTTTTTGCTATTTAGAACTTGGAACATGTTTTCCCATAGAAACAATGCTGTAAATATTGGTTCAGTTGCCAGGCCAGTGCACAGAGCCTATTTAATCCATATGTGTATAAGCTCCAGTGCCAAGGGTGTTTGCTTGAGTGCTGGGTCATAAAGGCGTTTGTGCAGAACGAGTACAAAGAGTGGGGCATTTTCTCTGTTTTCTGGGAAGAAAATGGTAATATAGAAAATTTCAGAAGAAGCTTTTTGTTACTCCTTTTCCTTCCTTTTGCACTTCTTATTTAGCTCCACAGTGGTCCCAGGGACTTCTTGTGAACCTATAGCTCAAGAAGGCCCCGCAAAATCGCCATCTAACCTGCTCTTCAAAAGAAAAGCAAGCTTCTCCAACCAGCTCACTGGGAGGCATGGCATTTTGAACCCTTTATTGCTTCGGACTTAGATGAGACTCCTTAACCTTAACTTTCTAAATGATCACATTTTAGTAAAAAGGGAAACGTTTAGAAATAGTATGAAGTATGAAAAAGGAAAATTTGGGTATGACAGAAGTATCTTGAAATGTTGTAGTAGCTTTATGAAGGTCTTAGATCTTGGTTGTGATTTTTAAAATGTCTTTCCTTTTTTCCCTTTGAAATGGCTCAGTCCTGTAAAAATTTTTTTTGGTTTTTCACAATAATCTTCATAGAGATGGTGGTAGGGCCCTTGCTGAGTTTGATAATAAGCTCTTTGTTTGAAAATTGGGTATTGTAATTTATTGCATCATATTTCAATAACTAGAATTACTATTATTCATAGTTGTAATTTTACATTTAATTCAGGGACTGCATTACTTTTTGAAATTTGTTTTTTCCTATATACATAAGGGAGCGCAGGGATTGTATCATTTTCTTTGCTCTGTATTAATTCCTGGCCTTGCCACACCAGTTGTTCTTAGGCCTGCTGGGACAAGCAGGATAAAGTGAAGCTACCCGATGGCTGAATCATAACATAGCTATGACATAGAGGTTATGTGTTGCTTTGAATGACAACAACATACTTTTAAAAAGTTATTCCCAATATATTTATTCATCAACAAGGGTAAAAAGAAAATGATTACCAGGTCATTCAAATCACGTATTAATAAAGTGACTCTTTTTTTCTTGTACATTTGGCTTAAAGGATGACAGTGTGTATCTAGAGATTATGAAAGAATATGACAGCATTGTTGGACTTCAAAAAATTATGCACCTCATTTGAACACTTTGTGCATTTCACTGAATTGAAAATTAATTGCTGTTATCTTCACTATGTGCTGATCTTCACAACTCCTTTTTTATACAGAAAATAATTAATGATAGATTTCAATGCAGCTGTAGGTCTTTAATTTTGTTTACATTGTTCATTCTGCCTTTTTTTTTTTTTTTTTAAGGTCTAGGATGCAGTGGTCAAAAATGTGGACTTTTCAGGCCCAACAGGGGGAGCCAAGTCCATATTCTATTGAGGTTGCCTGGCATTATTCTTGTTGCCCATTTGTGAAAGCCAAAAGACTCTTTGCCTTGGCTGTCTACAGGGCCTCATAACACTCCTTTTCATTAAAAATTATGCATTATTTTATAATATTTTAGTCAGTAATACTAAATCTGTTGATCTGTTATGCTCATGACTAGAAAATGCCAAAATAAGGGTCATTGTTTTCAAATAGATATTTTACTCAAGGTAAAGCTGATCATATAAATATAAGCTTTGCACAATAAAAATCAATGTAACAAAATATAGAACATTTTAATGCTCATAAAAATCCTTTAGATACAGTTATATTATGTTTAGGTTATTAAAAATGTAAAAATCTCCTCCGCTTTTAAACTAATCGAATTTATAAAATTATTAAAATCACATGATTCACTATTATATGGATTTTTTAAAACCACATACCTTGCTTTCTTTAAAATAAGGATCTTCCACTAAGTTCAAGGTCTACCACAATGAATCATTTAGGGTGGTATTGAATTTCCATAATTGGTTCTGTGTTCTATTTTCAGTTAAGAAAGTGGAATGGTTTTACTTATTTGAATTACTGTAGGGTATATTTTACAATAAGACCTTCTCAGAAATTATGAAAGTCTTCAGTCTAATACTTGCTTTCATCTTGACTAGGGACATGAAATTATATTGTGCAAGGACAATCATTTGGTTTTTTTTTTTCGCAGTTTAGAACACATAACATTTAATAAATTCTGTACGATGGTTTTATTTTTAAAACTTATGTCCCTAGCTCACTGTCTGTATATCCTGTGTTATAATAAGTAATGAATGCCTTTGCATGATCTCTCACACATATGTAGGCATGTGAAGGTACACACGTATGCATTCCCTCTTTGTTCTCAACTACAACTCAACTTTGTTCTTTATTTCAGGTATATTTAGTAACTGACATGGGGATGGACATATATGTTAAGTAACTGAATGAGTGATTGCCTATTTTTAATTTCAAGAGAAACAAATATCCAGCTTACTGTTTGGGAACAAATGAGGGAATTATTTCTATTCCCCCCCCCCAAGTAATTCTCATTTTTTAACTTAACCTCTATGATTCCTAGAGCTTAGTTGGAATATCATTATGCTACTACTAGTCTAAAATAAAATAGCACTTACAGGCTTGTAATTTTATTTAAAAATTAGATCTGCTATACTATGTTATAATTAAAAAAATAATCTTTGTAGTCCCTCGACATGTAGCGCAGTGTTTCCCACATGGTAGATACATGGTAAAAGATGGGTAAATGGAAGGACAAGTGGACGACTGAATGATGAGTGAATTCTTACTGGCTGTGGGACCTTGAACCATGTATATATATCTGTTTTCTCATATATGAAATTAGATTGTATAATTGTCTTGCTTTACTAACAAGGTTGTTGGTATGGAAGAACTTTAAGAATTATAAACATTACCTAATTTTGAAATTATTATGAATAATGATATGAAATTTTATAATTCAGAATAACAACTATTTTGGATACATCTTTAATATAAACTCAAGAAAAAGACAGGCATATCGTTGCCTATTTGAAAGTCTCTATATGAGAATATCTCCTTTTTTCATTGTTGTAGCACATTATGCTTATAGGAATGGACAACTAAATGAAATCCCTATTATATCGAGTTAGCCTTTTGTTCTTCTTGTCTTAGAATGTCATTTTTTCTCAATGGTGAGGCCTTAATATGGCCTGCTAACTCTATTGTGTGTGCCCCTTATGTAATATTAGTTCTAAACTACTTACTTTTAATTGCGGTGCAACATAGTCAAATTTTCACATTATGGATTCTAATTCCTAAGAAGAGCTAAGGAAGAAAACATTATTGAAATTTTTCTCAAATAACATTTCTTTAAAATTGATTAGAGTACTTTGAGTAGTGAAATATTGGTAGGGGATGGTGTAATTTCATTTGTAAATAAGAACTGGGATTTAAAAAAAATCTTAAAGAAGGCTATTTTAGAATAATCCTATCTCTCATGAGAAAAGTTGTCTTGACAACAGTACCATTTATAATTAGAAATGATGAATATTTTATTTCTCAAAGGAAAATTCTCCCTAAGTATGCTAGACAGTGATTGGGCTAAATGTTCATCAGGCTCAGTCATTTCTAGTGCAAAAAAATATACTGAATATTGATGTTTTGACTCAATAATAATAATAATAAGGCCTTACATTTTAGTGTATAAGGAAAAGATTTTCATAATATGATTCTGTGAGGTAAGCAGAGGAAATACCATTGGCCTTATTTTACAGAAAGAGTACAATTCTAATAAGTGGCAAAAATAGAAACTAGAGAAATGCAGATTAGTTTTCTCTTTTCATCATTTTGCCAAAGGGTGCAGAAGCATATGTCACATTTCAGGATTGTGTTTTCACTCATGTTAGAATGCATTTCATATCCTGCAGTTTATATCCTTTCCCACTTGTAATATTTTATTCTCTTACATATGAATGAAGAATTAGGTAAGTAAAATATCCAATACAAATTTCAGTCTTTTTGTAAGTATTCATGAGTTAAGTAAATGTCTTTTAAAATTAAAAGACAAGATTCAAACTTCATTTTCTGTAGTCATTTATTATTTCAGTCATCACACCTATAACCAGTAGCTTCTGTATGCCAGGAAACGTGGGGGCATTTGACTTAATTGAAACACAGTCCTGATGGGAGGGATGGAAGAATTAATCTATTCAAAGCATCGACCCATCTTTAGGGTATTGTAATCAAAAGTGCTGCGTGATGTTAGAGGACAGAGCCTTTGCTTCTAGGTAATTGGTTCAGGAAGACTTTGTAGAGGAGGCGATTCTTCAGGTGGGCCCTGAAAAAAAGCAGTTGTATTTGCACAGCCAGGTTGAGGTTGCGGTGTAACGTCCACTTTCGGAAATGACAATGCAACCCAGTGTGGTCAGGAAGCAAAATAGAGAGAGCAAGCAAGTGGGGGCTACAATGGAATGTTAAATGGGGCTAGAGGCTTGGTGCATTTTTAAAGTAGCTATCATCCAATAAGATCTGTTACCATGGATTCAATGGCTTATTGAATTACATAATTGTTCGTATCTAATTATATGTGGTATAAAGCTTGCATGATCTAAATTTATATTCTGTCATCATCTATATGATTATGTTAAAAATCCATTCATTTACTGACACCATATAACTACATTACAATTAAGGTTTAAGTGGATACATTTTATCATTAATTCAAATATTACACTTTTGAAAACTTAAATGAATTATCCCCTTAAGATTTTAAAATTAAAGTAATATAGAATAGTTTAGACCAATATTGTCTAGGACTTACATTTTAAAATATATTTTTTGAAATATATCATTTATACATGAACATGCATAAACAATAAGTATATTGTAAAGATTGTGAACTTATAAAATATACATGCATAACATCATACAGGTGTCTCATACATCACCCCTCCACCAACACTTTGCATTGTTGTGAAACATTTGTTACAAATTATGCAAAAGCATCATCAAAATATTATTACCAACTATAGTCCCTACCTTACATTTGGTGTATTTTTCTCCCAACCCACCCTATTTTTTTAAAATATATTTTTATCACAGAGGTTGTGAACTTACAAAACAATCATGCACATGTGTAGAATTCCCATACGACACCCCTTCACCAACACACCACACTGTGGTGGAAAATTTTTTAACAGATTATGAGATAATCTCATCAGACTATTACCACCAATCATGGTCCATAGCATACATTCGGCACACTTTTTCCATACACCTCCATTATCAACACAGGTCATCTTTGGCATTGATACAAGAATATTATAGTATTGCTGTTAACCATAGTCTATAGGTCACACCAATTGTATTTTTCCCATGCTTCTCCACATTCCCACCACCCTGCAATAGTGATGTACATCTGCTCTAGCTCACAGAAGGACACTCTTGCATTTGTACTCTCAGCCACAATTCTCATCCACCTCTAGCTTCACTGTATTATTCAGTTCCTAGATTATTCTTTACCTTTCTTTCAATTGACATTTACTTCCCCAGACTACCCTTTTCAGCCACAATCCCATTTATAAACCAGCTGCTACTCACTATAACGTGTCACCATCAACTCTATCCATTTCTACACTTTTACAGTCAAGTTAAATAAAACTTCTACATATATTAAGCATGAGTAGTACTTCTCAAACCTCTTCTTATCTCCTGATAACTTATACTCTAGGTTTTAACTCCATGTGTTTATTCTTCATA